>CM067359.1:34765614-34828114 GCA_034401795.1 Chaetoderma sp. LZ-2023a
CACGACACGACGATGTTAATCAATAAAAGAGACATTGACCAACATTTATGGCTAACATGTGACTGAATAAAGAATACTTATTTTCAAGTACGTCAATAAATATGTGCAGTGCGCCCATGTCCGTGCGTAGCCAATAACACATTATATCTATCACCTAACGTCATATTTAAGATGATATCTTCCATACCATCTTCATGAGATGCATGACTAACACTGGGGTCATCCATCATAATGTGCTATGTCTGGTTAGAATTTTAATATGTCTGTCCAGTCTACTGGCATTATCTCCGTGGTACAACGTCAAATACGTGACAATCAAGCAACGATGCTTTAAACATATATTCCTTGATTAATGAATCCAGTTTCTCAGTCAGTCATATGACGTCATAATCAACTACGCCACATGCACGCTGAAATCATAATCAATTACGTCATGAATGACGTGGGTAAGTTCGTTATGACGCTTAATGGAATAATTTAGTTTTAGCTATGCCCGTCTAACTTTAGTTAAGCTCCACCCATACTTTGCCTGTGTTGGGATCGATCGGTCCCTGAACTTTCTGACCATCAACCACTACACAAAACTATGCAGGTAAACTGCTGGGTATTTTGAATCCATGGCAGCAAAATCGCTCGGCCAAATTAGTTTCAAAATATTCAGCAGCATGTTTATTAAATAGGAAAGACATACAATTATTACAACAGCGCTTAGACCGTCATCATTTAAGCATTCGTGGCGAACTTAGCTACGCCATTCATGACGTAATTGATTATGATGTCAGCCTACACGCCACGTAGTCGATTATGACGTCCTATGATTGACTGAGAAACTGGAGTCCTCCATTGATGACGGACTAAGGGTTATTGTATGAATTGTATGTATTTACTCTTTAATAAACATGCTGTTGAATATTTTGAAGCCAATTTGACTAGGCGCTGTTCCAGCCATATGCAGTTACATACAGCACCCAGTCAAATTAGTTTCAAATAAATATTCAATAGCTTACCTGTGTAGTTTTCTGGAAATTGATATTGAAAGAGTACAGGGATCGATCCCAACGTGGGCCAAGCGAGGGTGGAGCTTAGCTAGAGATGGGTGGGCATAGCTAAAATGGATTCCTCCATTAATGGTATGTTAGCAATAGAGAATCGGTTCCTAGATGTGCCCCACCCCCATTTCTAGCTAAACACCGCCAACTTTTCCCCGTCTTGGACCCAATTTGTATACTTTGAACCCCGAGGTCTAAAAATCACAATTTCAAGGTAAGCTGTTGAATATTTTGAAACTAATTTAACTGGGTGCTGTTGCTGCCAAACTAGTTTCAAAACATTCAACTCAATGTTTATTAAATAATAGGCCTAACTTCACCAACGACATACAATCCGTACACGTTGAAGATGTCGGCAGGACCGTCTTCGAGTTACTTACGATGACAGATGGAGCCTGATACCAACTGGTCAAGACTGGGCCTTTAACGCATTGCTCGGAGTCAATTATTGAAGATTCGAGATTCGGGAAAAGGTTGCCTTTCTCTCTAACACAGATTCTAGAACACTACCATATCTTTAAATAAATTACTCAACTGCTTGCAACAAAGTAACAAATGTAATTTTATTAAACTTATATTACACTTTCAAATATTACAGTAACTTGTAGGAAGTTTACAGGCGATTTATTGGTATCCGCCACAATCATATACTCTATATAATGATAACAATCGCTACAAATTCCATGGACATCTCTCTAAGTTCTAACGCAAGCAGAAGTACGTCACAGATGATGTTTCAATCCAGTTCTATCCGGATTAAGATGACACATATTCGACCAGCTAACACTACCAATTGTGTTTTGAGTTCCTCATCAATTCCATGCATTCTTAAGCATTCCAATCTCGCCTGACATGTGCGCCTACATGTCTAGGTTTGTCCTATTAATTTATAATGGGAAGACCTTAGGGTTCACTCGATTCATGTACATCAAACTCCATTAGGTGTTCTGATACGTACATGCTGTCTCATTTCTGGAAAAAAGCACGAGTGGCTGTATAACATGACCCAGAATCCCAAGTCAAAGAGAACCGGATAATTAACCATATACACATGAGCTTGGGATAAATCTTAGCTCCATGTCTCAAAATAAGGTCGTAACTACTTGTGTCAACAGCGCCTCAAAGCGCTCAAAATACAACTTGATATATCAATTAAACATTTTGATGGTCGATATTTTTCAAGACATTTTAATTTTAAAAGACTATTTTTGTAAATTTACCACTGAATCTTTATTTCGCCGGCTTGAAAATTAGAGAGGTAATGGTAAAGAAAATTAAAGTTTTTACTTAGCCTGTGTCTATCTGCAGGTCTAGAGAAGAGTATTTTTGAAAGATTATCACTAGAATGACTGGCTCGGTTACCGAGCCAGTCATTCTAGTGGTAAATATTTAGAAATACTCTTCTTTTGGCTTGCTAATAGGCATGTCTCAAGACCGCTACATAGCTGATTTTAGTTGGTTTGAACTCGAAGGATTGAAGTGTGAAGGGTTATGTTGTGAGGGGATAAGGAATACCGTACAATGTATTGACGCATTGAATGCCTCAAGATGTGCCTGCATCAAATCCGTCAATGCCGTGCAGACGCTTCCACACAAACTCTATCTAAACACAGAGGTCTTATTAGACAGGCGGATATCAGTCAGTAAAATAACCCACTTCCTAACTGGAGTTCAAAGTGCAATGCACTAACATTACATGAATACCAAAAAGCGGTTTGTTAAAATGTACAAGCCTAAAACCTAAATAGACAATAGACCTTTCCACTCTATCCATCCATCCACCCATCACATGACGTCATAATTAACTACATGACGTGTAGAATGACATCATAATCAATGACGTCACGAATGACGCAGATAAGTACGCCACGAACGCATAGTTGAACTGTGCGTTGTACGAATTGTATGTCTTTACTATTAAATAAAGATTCTGTTGAATATTTGGAAACTAATTTGACTGGACGCTGTTGATGCCATAGGCAGCAACAGCACCCAGTCAAATTAGTTTCAAAATATTCAATA
Organism: Chaetoderma sp. LZ-2023a; assembly: GCA_034401795.1. Lineage (NCBI taxonomy): Eukaryota > Metazoa > Mollusca > Caudofoveata > Chaetodermatida > Chaetodermatidae > Chaetoderma > Chaetoderma sp. LZ-2023a. The sequence continues at coordinate 34,768,686 of CM067359.1, forward strand.
CCTTACCTGCATAGTTTTCTAGAAATTGATAGGCAGAGAGCTCAGAGATGGGTCGATCCCAACACGAGCGACGTGTGGGTGGAGCTTAGCTAGAGATAGGCGTGGCGTAGATAAAAATGGAAATGACCATTTATAATCAAGTACGAGTGTACCAGCCTTCTAACACCTCGTTATGGATAATAATATGTGTATGCATTCGTTGCTGGCTGCGATGTACCCACAACATCAGGAGACTTTACCTGTCACCGGAAGCGGCAACTTATACTCGAGGTAAGTCAAATCCATCTAATATTAATTTCGACAGCAACTTGTTCAAACTATCATCAATTCCAACTGGTTAAAAATATATATGTTAAAGCCTGCATTTTATTTACAAATGTTACAATGACCTTGACCTCTGACATCAATATCATTGTACCCCATATAGGTATACATGTGACCAAGTTAAATTCACTTTGCGTGAACTAATCCAAAGATATAAGACAATATGTTGAGCTAAACCAAAAATTTCACCGAAAAGAATAGAGTTTTATATTAAGGTCACTTAAATATGTAATTGTAATGTAAATTTCTGACAAACTAACTTTTAACCCGAATTCACGTTTGAACGACCACAGTTTAACGCCAGCCGTTTAACGCAAAACTACTGGGCCAATGTGATTGTATCAGTTATTTTCATTCACCTTGCCACAGATTGGTTACATATTTTTGGACCAATTTGACTTAAAATAGTTGGTGCTTAATATGGTAACAATTTCCCGTTAAATCTTTCTAAACGTATTCAACAACCTTCTGACAAACTATGTTTGCAGCATATCACAATGGCAATTATAGAAGACACGCACAATTCTACGTCATTATTTTGAAGCATTTTTGGGCAGATTATCTGCCAAGAAGGAAACGTATTTACTTTGTCTGGTTTTAGACATTCTCAATTGGCAGAATCTATCTGCCCAGGCTGTTATCTACAGCATAGAGGTAAAAACTCTGTGTCTCGATTTGTAGTAATGCTGTTCTTTTTTAATAGCGCGCGCAATCGTCGGCCGCTTGCTGACCGACTTTTCTGATCTCGTCACGTTTTCCTTTGGCTGTCCCAAGATACACAAATGAGTGATGTTTTCTCAAGCGACCCAGCAAATTAGATGTTTTGACACCGGCGGCAGACACCTTCTTGTTGCAACGCTTACCCACATGCTTATTGACGTTAGTTGGTTTTCCGTTATCATCGGGAATAAATAGAAATGGCTCGATAACCGACGAACTAGATTTAGCCTTAGGAATTAATTCCCTTGCAACGTTATATAATTCAAGATTTACCATTCATTACATCACAGAATACTCAATAACAGCTCTACGTGTATATGGCTCAAAATCTGTGTATTATGGTTTATCCGCGATCTAACATACTTGTTATTGAATAATTTTTGTCCATATTTTAAGACTATTATATACTGCTTTAGTATGTCGGCATAATAACATTTTATCAAAAGGTCAACCTTTTAAAACTTGCAGACCAGAAGCGACAAATTCTTTATGATGTAAGGAACATTTTGTTAAATATTTTGATTCTAATTTATTTTGGAACTGTTGCAGCTTATGGTATTAACACGTTATAGTCAAGTTAGCTTCAGAATATTCAACAGCATTACTCTGTAGTTGTCTTAAAATTGATGAATCCATTTCCTCACTCAATCATATGACGTCATATTCAACTACGCGACATGTATGCTGACTTCATAATCATGCCGTCATGAAAGATTCGACTAAGCCCGTCTTTAACGTTTAATAGTCCGACACGTTGTAGGAATTGTATGTTTTTGCTATTTAAGAAACATGGTGTTGAATATTTTGAAACTAATTTGACTGGGCGCTGTTGCAGCCAAACATTCAACAGCTTACCTGTATATTTTTCTGGAAATTGATGGTAAGGAATTTCGGTGATCGATTGATCCCAACACGAGTGAGGTGTGGGTGGAGCTTAGATAGAGATGGGCGGGGCATAGCTAAAACTGGAAAGGTCCATTGATACTCTGGAATTTGAAGTATTATAGGGTTAACTTGGCCGATTTGAATGGACACGCAACACATTATTATTTTACAAGGAATACAGTTAATAAACAAATACTAATACACCAACGCACACACTCACGCAGCAAGACTCTGATAAATACGACAAAGCGGAAGTAATTTTATTTCAAATTGATATTACTTCATTCTAAATATATACAGAATTTATTTTGTTAATTGAGGCTTTTCGTTTAAAAAAAATAGAACTCAGTGTTCACACCGCCAATGTTATGAAACCGGTTTTCGGTGTGATACCGGTATACCGCCCAACACTACTTACGACCACCCGTCTTAAAGGACCATCATTTGGCCCAAACGCAAGTGTCCGTTATAGACAGGTTTGAAAGTATGCATCTAATATGGCTCATTACTAATAGAGACACGAATGTTACAGACAATGATTTACGTGTAAACAAGCAAACGAAAGATGATTATTAAGTTTTGTGACCCACTAGGTAAAATATTTTTGTGACGTTTTTTTAGGTTTTCTTTCTGATACTGTAGCTTGCGGGGGGGGGGGGGGTACGCGCTGGTCCGTCATGTTGCTCCGCTCCGCTGCACCGCATGTACAGGAAGCGCGGGAGTGCTGGTCAGCTACGGGTTTCGGGGTTATGGATCCCGTATCGCGACTCTCCGGAAGGTACAAAGACCGGCTTCTAGAGCCGGTGGAACGATAACGTTCCAGTGGGGCAGCGCGACCATTGCCGCCGAGATTGAACCTCACGGTCTCATCCGAACTGTTAGTGTCATCGGTATGACGGTCCATAACTTAAATTAAGAGTCCCGACATGATAATAAATCAAAAACATATTACTACACAAACAATGGTACTCGTTTGCTAGTAGACGAGAGAAATTATATAGTACATAGAACTAAGTTGGCGTCTTGTTTACGTGGGCTCGTCACAGGTACCTCACAGATACGTATATATCCGATAGGTATCCCTGCAAAGGAGCGTCTTAACGAGGCTACTTATATAGTTTAATATAAACCACTATACCCTTAGCCCAAATAATATTGTTGCGAGAGGAAAGTGCCTCATGTGGGCCTCTGTCACAGGAAATTGCCTTCAACGCCGAAGCGGAGGAAGAGAGCTGGCAAAAAGGGCCACTCTCTTGTTCAGACAAAATGTTATGTGTAGTGTGTGACAACCTAGTGAAATTATAATTAATGTGATGCACGCTAGTTTACGTGAAGACGGGGTGGGCGATTTCCAAAGAATTCAAAGGCCACCATCTTATGTAAGTCCAAAGATACTGCATTGGTAGGTGCCGCTTTATTTATGCGGGCCTTCTGCTAATTTCTAACCTACCATTTAGTTGTTAGATTCCCTTCAGGAGCAGTGTCGGGTGTATAATGATACCACCTCCCTCAACTGGCAGCCGTTCGACGATCCGTGGCTCCCACCACCCTCTCAATCCCTGGGCATAGGGTTGCATGTGGTTGGTGTATGCCTCTAGAGGGAGGCCCCTAGGGTTGCAGGTGGTTGGGGTAGGCCTCTAGATGGAGGCCCCCAGGGATTGAGAGGGTGGTGGTGGGGGGGGGGGGGGGTCACGGATCGCCGAACGGCTGCCAGTTGAGGGAGGTTGTATCGTTTTACTCCCGACACTACTACTAATGATACCACCGCCCTCAAGCCGGAGCCGTGGCCCCCGCCACCCTCTCAAGCAGCGGAGACCGTGGGGGTACCACCTCCCTCCACTGGCCACCGGATCCGTGGCCCCCACAGCCCTCTCAATCAATGAAGACTGCGGGGGCATAGGGTGCGGGGGCCACCACGTGCCCAGACAGGAATCCACAGGGATATACACCACCCACAGGTACTGATCGCCACTCATAATAGGACCGCCAACCACCAACCTCTGCTTGGGACAGGCCCCCTCCCAAACTGGCTACGACAGAAGAAGAGTATGACTGCCCTCGACACCTACAGGGACAACATGTGTCTCTGGAGATGTCTAGCAGTCCACCGAGGAGCGAGAGCTGATAGAAGTACAGCTCCTGCACGAGAGCTTGCCACACAGTTCTATGGCAAGACAATACCTGATGTCCGCAAGACCTCGCTGGATCAGCTGGACAAGGTAGAGTTCTTCGCCAAGATCGGGATTCGTGTGCATGAACCAACCGAAGAAGGCACCTGGCACTTGATCAGGCAAGCGGCTCACTACCATGACAGCATGACCATCGGAGTGTGGGACCACCATGCCTTCTACATCAAGAACATCTCCAAGCTGGCACATACACTAGTCTGCAGTCACTGTCAGCAGAGGTTTACACAGGCATGCCATCTTCAACACCACGCTGATCACTGTACAGGCGGCAAAACAAAAATCGTGTGTCCTGGCGAGAAGGTTGAGGCACCACAGTCTGCGTATGAGTCTCCTCATAGTCCTCGTCATCTATATCATCGACTGGATCAGCCTCTGGTTTATACATCACGTCGCCATGGTCCCCACTGCAACTATAACTGTAGTCTATAGCATGGCATCCACAATCTTGAATACAGGCGAGTTTGCCTTAGCGAACTGGAGACTCAGCTTCGCCGACAAGAAGGTGGCAGAGGTCGAGCTTGAGCGTCATAACCAGGCGATGGAGAAGCTGTTTAAGGAGAAGTTTGAGTACAGCAAAGCCCTCGAGCATATGCGCCAGAGGGAGGCATGCCAACAATAACTCCGAGCTCAGGCCAACCAGAGCCTCAACGAGGCAGATGAGAGTCTCGATGAGTACTACGAGGCTGTAAAATATCTGAGCCAACGCTCGACTATGAAGCATCGACAGGTCAGAAGACAGCAGAGCATATAGTAGTGGTGGCAGCTGCAGTGGGGGACCACAGCAGGAGCGTGCTCTATGCATGCTCAAGCTGAATACCTGATGTGTTCGACACGCATACCGTAGCATAGCCAAAGTAAAGTACCGTCACACCTAATGAGTGAGTCCCAACTATGAGGTTTCCGATGTTGAAGCTGAGCCGGTTGCCCTGATTAGGTGGGATGTCCCTGCCCCCGAGGTGGTGACGACCTTCGAGTGCCGACTCGAGGTCGTCGCTTCCACTGGTAAGGCGCAGAAGTGCATATGACTTAGTTTTCTGTCTGTAGAGTTGGCAATCAGCCAGCTCGCGTACCTCACCAAGAACATTGGTCCCAGCAACCACAAGCTTGAAGTCATCTAGCTTATCCACCTGCTGGATGGCTCCTCCATTCTGAACCAGGACTGCAACAGTGACACAGTCCGATGCACCACGATGTAATGTCAGCTCTGGTTAGCTGTGGCTTGGACCTGCTGGTGTTCTCGCTCCACATGCACGATCTGCTGTTTGGAATTAGTTTGCTTCAGCTTATGGTCATTCTCGTCATGCCAGACATGAAGTCTTGGAGCATTCATCGTCGCATCTGCGAGCTGCTCAGTGTACACCCGGAGGAACAGCCTATCCTGCATGGCAGCCGGATTCACGTGTGTGTTCTCGAGAGGGGTTAAGAGTGGAACTGCCACGAGCTTCTCAACACCTGCCCATAGTTCGAATTCTGTGAACCCCTCATCGCATCCCACAGCGTAGTACCATTTTCCCTTCGCATAGAAGGTTGGGTCATGAGCCAGCGGACCTGGGACTCGGTACTCATCGTTCACATAGGTGGTGTCCACGGTGCTGTTGCTCTGCACGATCTCCAACCTGTTCAGAACCTGCAGGAGCTCTACTATCTATTCTATTGTGCTCTGAAGCTTGAACTCGAGTGTCATGCTCTTGATCTCGTGTATCTGTGCCGAGATTGCAAAGTCAATGTACTTCCCAGCAGCGGACAACGGGTTCTCATCGTGTATACTGGGTCAAATGACCATCAGGCAGTCCTTCCGAGGATCAGTGTGGTGCGATGTCGCTGGTTCAATGGCCCCATCTGGATGTTGCACATACTGCAGCATGTTTACGGTCTGGGTATATAGAGGTTTTAAACGACTGCCATGTTTGGTAAAGCTCTCCAGCAGATTGTCTATAGGCAGCAGGACAAGTCGGCATGACAGTCAGCATGACAGCCACAGCGTGCACTGTCCCACTGTGACAGGGTCCGAGGACTGCTTCGTGACATCAACATTATCCATGAGCGAGCCAAGGTCACCCCTCCGTCTGATGCAGAGATACTGGCCACCATAGAGGAAGAAGCGCCAGCTCGTAGTACAAAAGAACTCCTGACTCGGATACTCTACTGGAGGTTTGACAGCACCCAGGGCAAGGTACTACCCAACCTACCTGTGGTCCCAGCCAACAGTCCTGTTATTCTAGCTCTCCAAAGTTTGAGGGTCGAACCCAAAGATCTACTAATGGTCGGGAAGTGGGATGCCGTATTTAGCCTCCATAGCCAGAAAGATCAAGAGCTGCTGGATAGAATCCAGTCTGGAGCAAATAACGCCCTCAGTTAGGAGTTCAGTGCTACTGTAGCGGAGAGCCATGCCACTGGTCATGCAGAAGGTACTCAGGAGGGGGGGGGGGTCACTCTTGGCTGCAAGGAGGCTGTTGAGCACATCTTCAGCGAAGAAGGGCGCAAGAAATTGTACAGTGATCTGGAAGCCTTTCTGGAAGCCCCAGAAAAAGACCTGGAATTCCGGGACAACCTCATTAAACCCCACCTGACACGTCTGCTGCTAGCAAGTACGCTGCTAGTCATGAGCTCACATGGGAAAAGTGGGTTTATCGTGAGATGCACCAGATAAACAAAATCTCATGGAATGACCCTCAGTGGGAAGCGTTTCAGCAAAAGTATCGTCTTAAGGAGAAGCTTCAGAAGAGGCCTCAGGAGAGGCAACATCGTCAGAAGGAGAAGCTATGTCAGAAGCTACTTCATCAGAAGAAGAAGCCACATGCGTCTACCAAAACTGCTGAGGTAGCAGCGGAGACCGTGGACGAAGTAGCAGTGGAGACCGCAGCCAAAACTGCCGAAGTTGCAGCGGAGACTGCAGACGACGTAGCAGCGGAGAGTGCGGCTGAAGTAGCAGCAGAGACCGTGGGTCCTCAAGCAGCGGAGACCATGGACGAAGTAGCGGCGACCACGCAGCCTTGAAAAAAAGTTGCAGCGGAGACCACCGCAGTCTTCAGTCTGTCAGCGATGATGCATAGAGCAGGCATAGCTGAAGGACTGCACCTTTTCCAGAGATAGCTTCAAGTGTGACAGCTCACCTGTCTCCTTGTTGCTGAAGATGAAGTGGTACAGCTCAGCTGCCCTCTGTACACCTGCGATAAAGTCCCCTTTGGTCTCCTTGAGGGTTGGGCTGTCGTGTATGGTCTCGAGCAGGGCACGTCCACACTTGGAGCTGAAGTATAGCAACCGGGCATTGTGGCAGATGTCCGGTGAGATCTCGTGGGTGTACTTCTGAAAGAGGATGAAGAGAGGTATCTTTGTGTGCCGGATGTGCCTGGTGGTGTTGTTGAGGTAGGTGACTGTCTTCTGGTCCATTACAGGGTCATCGATAACTAGAACAAGTGATTCTGTCAGTCGGGCTGCCAACAGCTTCTCCATCAGTGCTTGCAGGTTCTGAATCTTGGTGATTGGGCCATTGTACCATTGATCATTACTGTCAACTGCCTCAGCGGCGGAGTCAGACACCAGAAGGATGTATTGAGAGTGTAGATGTTCCACCAGGAGAGTCCACAGCAAGATGTTTTTCCCGTGTCTTGATGGGGCAATGATCAGCACCACCTGGCCCTAGAACAGCGAGCTCCATTAGTGTAACATGTTCACCCATGTTCTTGGCGGCAACAGTGTAGGAGGCACCACTGAGGGCGATCTTTGGGATGGGGTGAGTTATTCCGAGACAGTGCTAGGCCACCCCATTCACCACTGTAGCGAGGACAGCCACAGTGGCGGCAGGAAGAACCTCATTTCCCCCTGTCATCTTCACCACGGCCACATTCGCCGCCACGTTACTGACGACATGGACTGCCAGAGGTTTTGCTTTGGTCAGTAACTTCTGTGTCTTGGTTTGCAGCAGGTTCTCCACCTTCTGAAGACTTGCCTGGCTCTCGGGCAGTTGCTTCACGATCTGTACCGTTGACGTCATTGTTTAAGCACTGAACATACAATGTGGTTAAATGTCTGCGTGCCCTATCAAGAGAGCTAATAAGATCTTCCCAGTCTGCATCTGCCAGGTGGCCGGGTTGGTACACAGGAATGTTCATCTCTCTATTGAGACATCTTAAACATGTCCGGGCTCATGCTATGTGAGAAGTACTATGATGTCTTCTGGAAGGAGTTGAAGGACTACAAGAAGATGACACCAGATGAGCTCGCTCAGCTCTCCGGTGCTGAGCTGACAGAGGAGCTGACAGCTGTGAAGCTCTATCTAGGATTTGGCAAGGGACAGATCTGCTTCCTCGAATACCTTATCATGGGCGGGAGTATCGTCGAGCAGCTCCTATGAGCTAAAGGTTTCTACTAGGATCGGGAGTATCTGTCAGATGTGTTCCAGCAATTGCAGACCGCCATGGCCTCACTGGACTCAGAGCTAAGCAAGGCTCTGCGATACTACAAGCTGGGAAAAGGATGCACTGCAGAACCCTCCAGCCCTTGGATGTGTATGTTGGCAGCGGGTATAGGGGCTGTAGGGAATGCCAAGCTGGTTCAGTGTCTCACCATGGTCCCACTGCTACTGTAGAGAGTCAGGACAGTTTTTATAGCTGATTTATTAGGGGCGGAGTGGGTTGATCCCGAGCGCCATGATAGCTAGGCCTGACAACACTCGTAGAGCTACCACAAGAAGCGGTGTCGTGTCAACTGGCTGCAGTGTCAGGGTGCCTGGAGCTGCCATGTCGACTGGCTGCAGTGTCAGGGTTGGAACGACTGTATGGCCCATACTATGCGTAGGGCCGTTGATGTCAGTGTTGAAGACGAAGTGGACACCGGGGGACTCCCCTCGACTATCATGTTGCTATAGCCCCTGACTTAGAGGTCCTCGATGTTCACGATCACGTTGCTCGGAATCAACCGTAGGTGTGGCGAAATAGCAAAGTCAAGTTTGTGACGGGCCTTCTGCAACCCCTGCTGGAACTTAGCAAAAAGACTACTGGGGTCTGCCACGATGATCATATCCTCAACGAGACTGATGAACATGGCCTGGACCTCTGCTCCGCTGACACCATCTATGGAATACCGCAGCTTGGTCTGCGCTGTAAGGAGGCAGCAGCACAGTGCTTCCAGGGACTCGTTGATCCGAACGATCCCTGCTGGTGTGAGGCCTGAGGTGGTGTGTGGGACACAGTACTTCCACACATGTGGATAGTCCTGCCGCAAGCCAGTGATGTGCATATTTTGCACCAGCACTCCAGAGTTAGAGTCTGGACCGAACGAGAATGTCGCTGTCTTCCGATGGCCTACTCGTCGGGGTGTTCGATAGGGGAACCCCGAGTAGTCATGTCTCGGGTCACCGTACATAATCCCTAGACCGCTGTTGTCACCACCATGCCACCGATAGTCTGGGTGAGCGCTGAACTCTCTCTGTAGTCTGCTAGCCGCTGAGACGCTATGACTGTTGAACTATGACTCGAAGGCATTTGTATCAGGGAGGCTTGCACCCAGCTCATGGAGGATTTGTCGCACTGTGAAGTACACATGTAATCTGAGACAGTTGGCGATGAGCACAGCTTCAGGAGTACCACATCCTGCGGTGGCACACCACACAGCAAAGTTCAGCTGCTGATTCCAGTATGAGAGGCTTGGAGCAGCCATCCAAGTATGAGCTTGCTTCGCATCCTTGAAGGTGATGGGGTGGTTGGTCATCGGTCGTGGGTTGACGGAGAAGCTGGTTCGGGACCGTCCATCCACTGTGATGGAGAACGGTGTTAGCTCTGGTATATCATCCAGTAGACCTCTCAGGCCAGTCAAGGGTGTACCCAGGAGGGGCAGTTGGCTCCGGATGACTGTCGTGAGGTTCAGTGGGAAGGCCATCTATACTGGTGTTCTTAAAGCTACCATACAGGCAACACACTATTTGTAGTCGTCTTGACTCCAGAGACCAGCGAGGCGACCTCCCCGTAACATTTCGTTTTTTAACTCCTCCATATCAACCCGCCCTCTGGAGCCTTTGAGGTATTGCTGTCGCACTTTAGGTTTCTCCGTGCAGTACAGGGCTTGGACCTTCAAAATATGGTGGTACTCTTCATCGGTGACCTGGCCATCCTCGATAACTTTGCTGACAGACTCGTCGATAGTCCATAGCATACTCTGTGCCAGTGCCACGTACTTAGCGTGCTACTCCAACCTCCTTGTGATCTGCCGCTGCCCCACCCCCAAGCCTGTGGCCATGACAGTGGTGGCTAGTGTCACGCCACCCAGCGGGATGGCAACGATGGCCCCAACCCCTGTAGTGAGAGTGGCCACAGCTGCCACCCCAGCAATGGCTCCAATCACACCCACAGCCGTGGTTGTACACTTGAGGACGTTGTAGGCTGTCTTATATCGCCTGCGCGTTCTGCTGTAGTTTTCTGCCTCATGGACGAGATTTTGTCTGATGGTATCTATCTGCTGGAGTCGCCGGCCATGGATGGTACTGCTCTCGTCAGCCGTCAGGGAGGGGTATAGTTCTGGTTGCTTCCGCCACTTTGATTTTGCCATAGTATATCTGGAGGCTTAAATGGCATCACATGCATAATCTGCTTATGAGTCATAGAAGGGTTCATTTAGGAGAGCCTGGCGAACCCTGCCAGCTTGCTGGTGTCGAGACAGACGTCTCTTAGACAGGGGTCATCCAGCACTATGTCGGGTGCCAGTAGCTTTCTGAGATGTGACATCTGGAACTTCACCGTACGACCAAGATAGTAGGTACGCCGCTGGATGGCTTTCTTGGTCTTACACTTCTACACCATCTCCTCTTCCCACTGTATGGCATCTGGCTCATCCTCGTTCGTGGTCTCCGCTGCATCGTCCGCATTCTCCGCTTCATCTGGCTCATCGTCGTATGTGACGACATCATCCCGCTTACTCTCCTCCAAGAGGGCCTGCCAGTATCGGGAACCTTCACTGTTCCTTCGCCTCCTTGCAATGCTCGCGTTCTGTTGATACCAGCTCTCCCACTGTAGTCACTCTCCTTCTTGTTGACAGATCTGTTGCTGTGTGATCATCTGTGCTGGGATTTTGAAGGGGCAACCCTGTAGCGGGCTCTTCATCATCTCGGCAAAGGTCAGATATTCCTGGTGTGATATCATGTCAGGTCAATGAGTAATACGAGGGTAAACTCTAAATGGGCATCTGATACCCCATCCGTGCTGGCATATATGTTAATGGAGGGGCTGTCAAACAGGTGATTTACAGGTGTGAACTGGCTAGGACTGATAGCTTTCCATAGGTTGCTGTTGGCACCTGGGAGATTCTCTATCACGTCCCGGCCGACTTCTACCAGTGAGCTGCTGTGTGCACTGCCCGGAGGTTGATGTAGCACATTGGCGTGTATGTATGTTGTGCCCCGCTGGGGCACCTCGAAGAGGACCCATTCTACATGGTACTGTACCACCCGTCTCCCCTCTAGAGAGGGTGAGATTACGTTCTCACCACCGGAGAGCAGCAGTCTGACAATCAGCATGATTATATGTCCTGTTTAAACCCCTCCTATAGCGTGCTATGGAACCCATATTTGCTCACTCGACCGGTCTTGCTGACCTGGTAGATGTGTACCCCATTGGTGGTGATGGGGTGGAGCTGTTCACAGACCTCAAGGATGTGTTGAAGGAGCGCCTGGGTCGCAACATAGATGGCAACAAGATCGTGTTTCGGTACGATTTCTCGAAGGGGAAGTACATCCTCAAGCCATTGATTAAGCTCTCGGATACAGAGGTGGCAGCCACAACACCCTAAATAACGACCTCAGCTTTCATCTGGTCAAACACTATTCGAGCGATGCCCCGCCAATGGCCCATGATGGCCTGCTATTGACCCTGGCAAAAACCTGCAGTTCATATTTGAGAAGAATGAAGTGTGGCACCACACTGGACCTGGGGGTGACTGGCAAATATGGTTGTCCCTATATAGGCCTCCCGCAGTAATTGACATAGAGGTTACTCCCCTCTCCACTGTTGTGAAAAAGGATGGGACAGTTCGAAGGCTCTACAATAGGGATCATCCTTCCTCACCTACATAGGTGAAGGTATCTCCCTGACGAGGGTTGGTCACCGGATCGGGGTTACAGGTGGAAAGCTCCTGCTGCGTCGTCAATTCGATGTACCAGAAGAAGCTGTTAACCTCCAGGAGGGCAGTCTATGGGTAGATGGCGTGTCACATGTCTCTAAAGTCAAGGGTGCTGTTAAACTGCTTCAGCGAGTCAGACTCACTTGCTGGCAAATGACTCATATAGTCCTAGAGCTACGTTTCGTAGCCGGCGGCAGAGTGAAGCAGCTAGCCCCTGCCCCTGAGGGGATGAAGATCACTATCGATCCGGATGGAACAGGACTCGATCTGGCACAGATATTTCTCGAGGGGTTCACTCTGTTCAGTTTAACTCTTCATATATAGCCATGATTCTCATCATACTGCTCGTGATGGTGTCTACAGCAGTGGCACAGGGCGCTGAGACTGCCATGATATTGGATGCCAAGTGGGCCCACTTCCGGGATGACCCCCAGTACAATCCTTATGTCGACCCCTTGCGGAGAAACATTTACGACCGCTTTCACCCACGTGAAGAGATCGAGTCTGTCTGCCACTTCTATGGGGTGGAGAGGGTAGGACGTGGTTGTCTGCTGGAGACACCTGCTCAGCACCAGATTCGCTACGTAACATGTGAACATGCCAGAGTCTGCCGTGGTGCAAATGCTAATCACTTTAGCATCCTACCAGGTGAGCGTTGTCAAGGTAGATGGAATACACTATGGGTGGTCCCATCATACCGATACGACTCTGGCAGAGACTACGTGTTTGTTTGAGCCTACACAGAATAGAGAGAGAGAGAGAGAGAGAGAGAGAGAGAGAGGGGCCCTTTTGGTGTGGTTGATCATAAGGCGATCAGTGGTGTATATCACTGTGGAGGCTTGTCTCTAAATGGGCGTTCAGACCCTATTATGTGTGGTAGTAGTAGTGTCCGAATTAAAATATACTACCTCCCTCAACTGGCAGCCGTTCGGCGATCCGTGGTGGCCCCCGCAGCCTATGCCCCAGGGATTGAGAGGGCGGTGGTATCATTTGCCTAGTAGTAGTGTCGAAATTAAAATGATACAACCTCCCTCAACTGGCCGCCGTTCGGCGTTCCGTGTCCCCCACCGCCCTCTCAATCCCTGGGGCCTCCATCTAGAGGCATACACCAATCACATGTCTCAACAACCCTGGGGACCTCCATCTAGAGGCATACACCAACCACATGTCTCAACAACCATATGCCCAGGGATTTTTCTTAGCATCGTGGTGTTGTTTCTGCGCTATAGCGCATTTTTGTCCAAACCAGGCTTTAGTATTAGATTTCACCCTTCACTTGTATTTTCTTTGCACAACAAGAGAATTCCAAATAATAGCAGCTACAAATATCATGACGCTCATCACTGATTTTTCCTAAATATTTCATAATCTTACTGCATCAGGCTAAAGTTAATTCTTTATCACCTGTTTATATCTGCCGAATCAAAGTTCTCCGTGCCCAGATGCTTCTTGACATGACGTCACCACGCAGCAATCTAGGGCCTAAATAACATAGATAATAAACATAAACATTCTAGATACAATGTAATACAGACCTGCCTGACTTGGCCACCTTATGCAGCAGTAAAGACCACACACTGACGACAGGCGCTTGTTCAATGCGTATGGTTTGAATAGGTAATGTATTTTGGGAAAAACAAGAGGGTTGTTCTTTTAGACTGGTGGTCGCTCGCCCACCTGTCTTAAAGAGCCACGATCCTGCGGAGCAGAAAGTCTGGACAATATCATATGTACAGGCTATTGTGAAAATAAGTTTTATTTGAGTTCACTTGAGAATATGAGAGATAGATTAAAGTTAACTATTAACACCGACGAGGAGGACGACGACACACATATCTGACCTTTTACCGAACTAGGGAAGATTGGATTAAGAATGACGAGTCGTGTTGTAATCAGAATCGTGGCGTTTATAATCATAGTTTGCAGTCTACTGAGTGAGTATTGGACTATGAGTGAACATTATTATGCTACCAAACATGTTGTAATACTGTCACGCACGCACACGCGCACGAACGCACGAGCGCCTACGGGGACTGAAAATGAAGCGGCCACGCCCACAAATAACAGAATTATGGCTCTTGCTGTATTTTCAAAGTATTCAAGCCTATGGAGAAATGCGTTTGTGGCACATTTAGCAAATTATCATTGGATTAAAACTAAATTGGGCAGATATGTTGCTTTATGCAACATCTCTCGGAGCTATGGATATGAAGTGGCCACGCCCTTAAACAAGGGCGATAACTCTGGTTCGTTAAGTAGTTTTTAAGTATTCAACCATGTTGGGAACATACATGCGTTTCGTCAATTGCTGATGGATTAAAACCTAATTTAGCGGATCTATTCCTTCTGTCAATTATCTATTTGAACTATTAATATGACGTGGCCAAACCCAATATATCTGAGTTATGGCCCCTGCTATATTTTAAAACTAGTGAAGCCTATGGGGAAAATACCTCTCTAGCACGTTTCGTCATTTATGGATGGTTTAAAACCAAATTTGGCAGATATGATCCTTTAGGGAACATCTATTTGGACTATGAAGATTAAGTGGCCGCGCCCACAAATAGCAGAGTTATGGCCCTTGTTATATTTTCAAAATATTGAAGCCTATGGGGAAACTACGTTTCTGACACATTTTGTTATTTATCAGCGGATTAAAACTAATTTTGGCCGATATGTTTCATTATGCAACATCTATTCAAGCTATGAATATGAAGTGGCCATGCCTTTAGACAAGGGTCATAACTCTGGTTCACTAAGTTGTTTTTGTCTCGCCTGCGAAGACATAGGGATCATTATTTCCATCGTCGTCGTCCTCGTCGTCGTCGTCGTCGTCGTCGGCGTCACCATATCTGTACTTATGGTTAAGGTTTTTAAATATCAATATTTCTCATCATTGCCACATCAGATCTTGCTGAAACTTTACAGACATCTTATCTATAATGTAGGGAAACTCATTCCATCATTATTTTAACAAAATTTTGAAAACTTTTTGCTGAATTTTCCATGGTTTTCGACATAGAAAATGTACAGGTTTTTTTATGGTTAAGGTTTTTAGAGATCATTATTTCTCAGCATTGGCCCATCAGATCTTGCTGAAACTTTAAAGGGGGGGGGGGGGGGCATCTTGAAAATTGGTTTCAGGATCATAACTTGTTTAACGTTTATGAAAACGCTTTGAAACTTCATAGGGTGGTTGGACTAGATCTGGGTAAGAAACCTATCGAAATTGATGATGATGCAAAAATTAAATATGGCTGCCAAACACCAAAGGCTATCTTAAAAATTGGTTTCCGAATGATAACTGCGTCACCGCTTATTGAATCACTTTGAAACTATAGTGGGTGATTGGTTGGACGAGGTCTGTGGAAAAATCTCGAAATTGACGATGATCCGAAATCAAAGACGTCAAAAACCAGCGGCCATCTTGAAAATTGGTTTCAGAATGAAAGCTGCATTGTCGTTTATCTGATCGCTTTGAAACTTTATATAGTGGTTGGACTAGCTTTGGAGAAGAAACTCATCAAAAATTGGTGTCCGGACGTTTATCGGATTGCTTTGAAGCTTCATCTAGGGTGGTTGGACTCAGTGGCGGATTAAGGTTGTGCGAGACCCTAGGCACAAGACCATGCGGGGGTGGGGGGGGGTGGCCGGGGGGGGGGCCTTTCCCCCCCCCCCGCCGGAAATTTTTTAAATCTAGACGCTCTGTGGTGCAATCTGACGTATATTTGGCATCATTTTAGTTAATTATTATAGGCTTTATAGCAGACAAAATGGAGTTTTTAACACATTGACTGCCGAGTTTTTTGCAGACAACATTTCCCATACGCCATATCTTCGACCATGTTAAATATTTTAAAAACAATTTGGCTGAAGGCTGCTGGTTCCCGAGCCACCAACAGCTTTCAGTCAAATTATTTCCAAAATATTCAATAGAATATGTAATGTTTCGTACATAATAATTAATTTCGGTTTTCATAGATTATTCGGCGAAAGGGTTAAAAGTATACGTTTTACATTGTTTGGGTATATTAAGGTATATATTATTGACCCGATAGATGCAAGGGTGTAATATACAATTTATAATTTGTGAAAAATATTCATATAGCCAACCGTGACAACGTAGCTTTAATTTAGTCAGTAACATTGTAACAATGTTTCTTCCCACCTTGCCTTTCTTTAAATTTTACGAAAAAAACTCGGCTATCCACAGTATGACTATGAGAATCAATGAATGACTGAATGAATGTAGGCCTACTGATTCCCGATCAAAAACCGTTTAACAGTGCTTCGGACCGCTTCCACTGACTCACTGAGGCAACAAAAATTACTTTCCACGTTTGCCTCACGCCATCACGTGATCATCGCGTTTGTTTAGTCTACTCGGGTAACTCGGCTCGGCCGCTCGAGCATTGTTACAATCGATATTTAAACAATAAAACGAAACTATAAACAGAATAACATAGGTCACTGACATAAGGCCATGATAAGGCAATAATCTATTTTGGAGATATTGACCGAGTGTCTCTTCGTTGCGTTATGTAGCTTGCCTAAAGAAAAAGAAAACATAATTTTGTCCAAGTACGAGGCCCCCCTTCAAGTGCGAGTCCCTAGGCTACTGCCTCGTTAGCCTCGTGGATAATCCGCCCCTGGTTGGACTAGCTGTGGAGAAAAAACCCTATAGAAATCAACGATGATCCCAAATCCAAGATGGCCACCAGCTACTGGTAGCCATCTTGAAAACCTGTTTCCGATAACTCCATTTCTGTTTAGAGGATCGCATTGAAACTTCATAGGATGACCCGTCTACGTCGGAGGAAGAAATCACTATTTTCTGATAGCTCTCATTCAATGATTTGTCACCATGGCGCGGTATTAGGCGCCGTTTGTGGAGCTCTTTTTGTACTCATGGTAAGTATGGTTGCATCATTGGTCAATAATGATAAGAACCATTGCTCTATTGGTCTATGGATAAAGTTGGACTTGCCCGATGGACTAATGATGCGTGTTGTGCATTAATTAATGTGAAAATGTTTACAGTTCCTCATCAGCTAGGTGAGCACCATGGCCCTTGGTCAATTTATTTGAAGCTAGAATCGTATTCTAAAAAAATCATACAAGTATGATGTTGCATACTTTGAAGTTAATTTGACTAGAAGCTGATGCTGTTAAATTATTTTCAAAGGATATTATGTAATATCTATTATTTTGAAAATGACATTTTCGTGTCCAGGCATTTGTGTGTTAAAGTGTTAAGATGTGTTTCCATAATTGTGAATGATATTTCTGTGTTTCAGGTGATATTGCTGATGGGGGGAATGAGCGTAAATATACACACAAACATCGGGAGAACTGGTAAATTGTATTGTCCCAGTGATTCATATATTGGAAAACGTATATGCTAGTGTGCGGCCCTATGTCAGGATTTTATAGTCCCGTGGGATTGTTTCTGTAAATTTATGGCAACTAGCATTTTTGGAGGCTTTACATATTCCAAAAAGTGAATCATTTTGGTGTCAGTTTTTTCTTTTAGGGGTTTTACCTATTTTTGAGCAAAAATAAATGACGCTTAAAAGTACGATTGCAAAAATTAAAAACAGGAATATTTTTGATGACAAGTATATCATTCCGCCATTTAAAATGACCGCCATTGAAAGTTCTACTGGACTAGTCTATTTGTATGCGATCGTGATTGACTTTTTTCGATTTCCGATAGGAAGTTTATATAAATATTGTAAAATTCCCGATAACTGCCGAGTGGCGTCATCACGTGCCTCCCGAGTCCACAAAACCAGACAATATCTGAATGGCCTACTGAGCGAACTTGCTCCCGAAGCGACGTCCGAGGCCGCCAAAGGTATGTCTTAATGGACATTTCCATTTTTAGCTATGCCCCGCCCATCACTAGCTAAGCTCCACCCACACCTCGCCGTGTTGGGATTGATCGATCCCCAAATGTCCTAACTATCAATTTCCTGAAAACTATACGGGGAAGCTGTTGATAGTTTGTAACTAATTTGACTGGGTGCTGTTGCTGCCTATGGCAGCAACAACGCCCAGTCAAATTGGTTTCAAACTATTCAATTCAACATAACATTTATTAAATAGTAAAAGCAAACAATTTGTACAACAACGCATAGCCCGTCTTTAAATATGCGTTCGTGACGTACTTATCGAGGTCATTCATGACGTCATTGATTACGCTGTCATTGTACATATCACGCAGTTCATTATGACGTCATATGACGGGTGGGTACTCTGGAAAGGTGAATTGCATAGTACATTCAATAACATTGAGATAGATTAATACGTTGTGCAAAAGCACTACATCTCTAAAGACTGTAGTTTGATTATTGCACCCTCATTTGCTATTGTAAACTGGTTCTAAGACAAAGAATAGATGATTATTTAAGATGGGTGGTCTTAAGACCACCCACCTTAAGGGTGCATATTCACAGCAAAATGACTGAAAATAAAATTGTTTAAATTGTGTACTATTAGAGGCTTAAACTCTGGGCCTAGACGTAATGAAACGAAATAAATCTTAACATATGATGATTTCCTTAGATATAAATTAATATAATTTTTTTAGTTGTGAATTTGAATTAGGGACTCGTGCCTCTATTTCTATTTCAGAACTAAAAAAATTATAATAATTTATATGGAATGAACTCATCATATGTTAAGATTTATTTCGCTTCGTTACGTCTGGTCACACAATTTAAGTCTCTAAAAGTATACAATTTTGACAATTTTATTTCCAAGCATTTTCGTGTGTATATGCACCTTTAAACAACCACGAACATAGGCTCCACAAGTAGATTGGGAGGGTATAACTCACTAGTGTGTCTTTTTTACAGAAACAAAACAAAGCAGCTGACTTTATAATGACGAGAATTCTGAATGGCCGCATGGCATACTTCATTCACAATACTCACATTTTTGGTCAAATTTTGCATATCATACGCGATGCGTCACATAATTTGAGAAAAATTGGTCACAACACAAAAGGAAAACTGGCACAAAAATTTTCACTTTCAGGAATATATGACGACTTCAAAAATGTATGTATGTATAATTACTGTATTCTGCGGCTCTAGTAGTAGAAATATCCTACAGCTGCAATCAGTCCTTCTTCGCTTTTGCCCACTGTGTTTTGTCCTCAGCCGAAATCCTTAGCTTCCATTCTTGACTTGAGTGTACCGAGTCCTACTTTCCTGAGGTCACCGAATAAATGTATGGTGCTATACATTTACAGAAAAATCCAAGAAAAATCCCGCAGAATTGCATAAGGCCATACACTATGCACCAACAATGCAGAAAATACACAATGGTGATTAATTTGTTTAAAAGTGTTAAACTCAATGGATTGTTTAATATTTAGTAGCGGTTCATCAAGCTGACGGTAGATTTACAAGACAACTTTTAGAATTACACCGCTTTAGTAAACTAGGGGACACCTTTTACGGAAATAGAGCGTATTTTAATCAAAATTCTTGTCAAACGTTCATCAACATATGACACATAGATAACCAATGGACGGACCCGATCTGTCACTCAAATATATAATGTGTGTGCACGCGAGCGTGCGCGCGCGCAGGCGTGCGTGAATGCGCGTATATGATAATAAATTGAAAAAGTTAAAAATAATGCTGTGTTTTCTCGCTACAGGAGACCTACATATAATAAAGATCGTACAGCGACTAAGGACGCTATTCTGGCAGGCGTTTATTATGGTTCTAGAGCCTATATACTGAGAAGGCGCTATAAGAAGGGTGATTACAGTAAGTAGTATTGAATTGAATTGAACTTTAATACATTGATACATGAGGTTATTGCCATTGTAACGGTTGTTGTTGTTGTTGTTGTTGATGCTGTTGTTGTTGTTGTTGTTGTTGTTGTTGTTGTTGTTGTTGTTGTCGTCGTCTTGGACTTTGCCCTCTGACGAGAGTTGCCAACATTTTTGGTAGGGTCACCCTCGCTATTTCATTTTTAAATGCCTTTCTGCTGCCGAAAACACTTTGAAACCTTGGCCCCCGAGAAAAGTCACGGAACCCAAAGATTTTACTCTACTACTAGTATAGATAAATATTCTTCTGTTTCTAGCTGTGTTTTAAAAGCAGTGTATGTCTTTCCTTTAAATGAGTTCTGCATTTCCCTGTGTTGTTTTAAATTGATCTTTAGTACACGGTGTATATTATGATTACATTGTCGCAGAAGTAGAAGTACTTTCCAATTCAGATCCCACAGTGTGTGAGAACTTCCAGACTAGCGACAAAAATGGCACGATCTACGGCCTATTCATTTGCCCCATGGGAGATCACCCTGAAGATTACACTTACTGTTGTGGTGATGATGGCAACGAAAGGTGCTGTAAATGGGCAGATGCGTAAGTATATGGACTAGCTATCATTGATGTAACGGTTCTCACAACAACTAGATTGTTTTATATCGGCGTAGTAAGAACTATCATTAGGATGGACCTTCCCAGTTTATCCACCCATCATATGACCTCATATGACGTCATAATCAACTACGTGACGTGTAGGATGACGTCATAATCATTACCCCATGAATGATACTACTTAGTCCGTCTTAAATGCTTAATAGTCCGTCAGGTTGTATGAAATGCATGGCTTTACTATTTAATAAATAAGCTGTTGAATATCTTGAAATTAATTTGACAGGACGTTGTTGCTGCCATAGGCAGCAACAGCTCCCAGTCACATTAATTTCAAACTATTCAGCAGCTTACCTATAAACTGGAAAGGTCCATTGTGTTATTAATGATACAAGCACCAAAGTTGGTGAAACTATAAAGCTATGTATGGTGAACAGCTTTAGATATAGAACCACCATATAATCTTATAAGCGTAGACGGGATGTGCGCATACTTCCAATAGTGGAACAGTTGCTCCGACCGCATGTGACGTGAGTTCAGTAAAATGCAACTGTACATGTTCACCTGACTGAACTTTATAACCGGGCAAGTGGAATAGAACAGAAAGAGGATTTTGACAGTCGGTAGTCATGGATTAGTATTGCCTTAGTTTTATATATTGAAGAGACAGTGTTTAAACTGTCATAATATACCAGATCTAAAGGCACATAGCAAAGGAAGGGATGCTATTCGTGCCTTCGAATATTGGGCATGCTCTGAACAGAGCCTGCGACCATGATAGTGATACCGAGGCACTTCCCCTTTCCAAGGCTGCAACGATTATTCGAAAGAAACTGTTTGACTTAAAGTCACCCACTCATGATTTCAATGGTGTATTTAGTTCAGACTGCCAGAGGACTGCTGCCCCCACTTGGTTGCTAGCCTTAGTTCGGATGATACAAGAAGGGCCAAGCAACAAGGACCACAATGTTCACCCATTGTGCGTATCTTATGAGTCCTTCGCATATCTGCAAATCTGGCAAATGGTGTGTGCAAATAGTTTGAAGAGGATACAGTTGTATGGCAAGCAACCTCTCGCTGTGACCATTTTACAACAGCAGCTGTTGCCGATAAAGTTCTACTGCTACCTCTGCTTCCTTCCAGACACAGAGAACACGATATAAAGTGTGGCATCGTAGTGATCGAGACAACATCCACAAGGAAAACTGTGGATACTTTTTATTTACTTTATTACCTCAAGCATACGCAGATGTTCCGCCACTTATTTGTCCAAATAAGGAACCAGAACTCCTTGTTCAATTGGGTGGTCTAACTGGAGATTATGACGCTCTGGAAACCTCCACACAAGATGAATACAAATGACTGGATAAAGTCATTGAAAACCGAAGTTGTGATGAACGTCAAATGGATGGATATATATCTTGGGTAGCATATACGAGTCTTCAGCAACAAAGCTCGATACACGTTCACTTAGTTCTTTGCTCCATCTCTTTAAAATCATACACCCTCACATGTAATGATCAGGCACTCGATGGTAGTCATCAAGAACGCCGTTCCACTGTTTCACTAAGGACAGGTGCCAGTTATTGCATTTGATCAACCACTCTATCCTTTTGCAAAAACAAGTGAAAGCCACGTTGTTGTCATGTTAGGACGATTGCATATCGAGATGACATCTTTCAAAGCATTGGGTATCTGGTTGGATTGCTCTGGGTGGGGAGATGTGTTTGTTCATGCATGCGTTACCACAATTGGCACTAAAGATTGCTACCTGAAAGCAACCTATA
Organism: Chaetoderma sp. LZ-2023a; assembly: GCA_034401795.1. Classification (NCBI taxonomy): domain Eukaryota; kingdom Metazoa; phylum Mollusca; class Caudofoveata; order Chaetodermatida; family Chaetodermatidae; genus Chaetoderma; species Chaetoderma sp. LZ-2023a. The sequence goes on from CM067359.1 coordinate 34,791,101, forward strand.
TACCCCGTATGAGACATGCTCGCAAAGTTACAGGTGTCATTATTTGTAAATTACAGAGACTTGCTATTTATAAGTTACAGAGACTGGCATACGAAACATACTAGGAAACTACTGATGATGTTCTAGAGGACTTTGATACCTGGTGTACAAATAGAGAGGAGAACTGTCGTCAGTTTAAACACTAGTGCCTATCATTGGAGATTCAGCTTCTCATCTATATCTTCATTCGCTCGCTCCGAACCTCAAACATTGATCTTTATATTGAATCACTGACACAATTAATATCATGATTTCTTTCCTTGGACCACATACACACTGTTCACGTTACTTATCTGTACACAATCGAGATATGAAGGAATTTGAGCAACCGCATCCAGATATCACAAGAGAGTTCAAGGCTGGAAAGTTCACAAGCACTTAGTGTTGGGAATTGGTACTATTTTTAAAATCGATGATTGGTTTTACATACTAACCGATGATCAGTTAATGATCGATCATAACATTTTTTAATTTTTATCCAATCTCAAATTTTGAATGCAATAATTATTGCATGTTCATGGATATTAAACCGTAATAATTTAAGAAATAATATGTTGAATATTTTGAAACTAATTTGATAGGAAGCTGTTGCTGTCTTAGGCAGCAATAGCTTCCAGTCAAATAAGTTTCAAAATATTCAACAGGTTATTAGTATTATTGATATTAGCATACTATTTCAATGTTGTGAAGGTTAATGTCTTAGATTACTATGGACTCGTATGGAGTAATACTATGTTATATAGTTGTAAAAATGAAATAAAAATGATAATGCCAAAAAAAGAATCATCTGCAGTTTTAATATCGTAAATTTAAAACAATCAAAATCAATTTCTTAAATCATGATCGATCTGTTGGTTTGACATGCAAACTAATCAATCATCGATCAAATCGATTAATTGGAACAACACTACAGGCACTGCTCGTTTGCTTTCTGCTATTGCAACTAACCCTGCTCAGGAGCAAAATAATGTTTATGTAAAAGGAGATGGTGGTGCAGTTAGAGTAACAGAGAATCCTGATGCTCTCCGAAGATGGATGTTGTCTGGGAATGAGGTCGCCAGAGTAATTGGTGAATTCGAGAACTCCTATATGTCTGATGGACCATACAGCACAGGGCACCACGAGCAGCAATCTACAGTCCAGAAGATGTTTATCGAGCAGGTGATTGAGCTAGCCTCATCTATAGAAGAACTGGGAAATCCTCTTCAAGAAGAAAGTGGTGATCTTAAATCACCTGTTGCGAAAGAAATTGCTGATCCATCAATTCTGAAGACAGTATAAGGAATCAAATGTGTCTGTCACAAACAGTATGATCTGTTTGTTAAGGAACTGTTGGTAGAAATCTCTCTATGAGATGATACCCACTAATAGATTACCATTGTCTGATTCTGCCAATGTGTCTGTCACACCAAAAGCAAAAACCAACTGGCTGCAGTAAAATTTGACTGTGCATTATTTTCACGACATTACATTGGTTGCCTAATACACGGAGGTAATTTTGATGAGGTTGTCAAACATGAAAGCCAAGCTTACCCACCTTCAACATCAGAGCAAAACCTTTTCAATGCTTTGATAAATTTATTGCACCAATTGGCGAATGCCGAGATGTAGCTGTCATACTTTTTGACGGAGAAGCAGTTGTGCAAATGTTGAAATCAACTGGAGTGCATATAATTGAACAGTATGTAGTTGACATCTTGAAGGCATATATCGAAGCTGAATACAGCTAAATATAATGATATCGTGTGTAACTACTATGTAGTCTTAAATCAGGTGCCAGAGAAAAACGAGACCTGTAGAATGGGGTTGGTTGAAAGCCGAGGATGAAACATTTTATCCACTGTGGACGACACGTCTTCAAGTTTCACAACATACACCGTAGCTTGTCAAATGCGGTTGTCTGAAAGGCTGTACTATGACTTTGTGAACGCAATGACCAATGCAAGTGCCCCTAAAGGAAGAATGGAAATGCTGAAAACAACTAATGCACATAGCCGCGTTAATCTAAAAATAGAGGCGTGGCTTCTTCGAGAATACACCTCTAATGTATTGACCGGCGATCTTATTACGACTAGACTGTTACACAGACTCCACTTCGGCGACCAGACATATCGGGACCCAGTCCATCTCTGTAGCGGACTGTAAAAGGAACACTATGGATCGTGTTGATTTTGGTAACATCTTAACCTCTGTATCACTAGCTTAATACAGACATTAAAAATCGACTCGATCCACCCAGTGGTTCGTGTGATAACAACATCTACGCAATGTCAGCAAATTCTTGACCTCATTTTGTGCGCGACAGATTTGAATTTTACGACACATTCAAAGGGACTATTTTTCTGTTGACTACTTGTCATACAGACTACTATAGGCTTTATATCATCTCGTTTTACGTGAATTAATATTGTCTGGTATGAAGAGAGTAACGCTCGTGTCCTTTTAAGTTTCAATTCTCTCTACCACCATATTCTGATGGAAATCACTACACCAATGGCTACTCAATACATACAAGATACTTTTCTCGATCTCGTATCGAAGGAGATCTCGCGAGAAACGAATGGTAGCAGCGTGTTAATGTTGTGAAACAGTTGCAGTATTTTATTTATTCTTTGCACTGTTTAAGTAGAAAGAAAATATGCGTTTCTCTGACTCGGTAATGCGACTTATAGCACACGTATCTAGCCAGGCTCATATATCGTAATCAGTAGAAATATAATGACATTAATATTCATATTCAGTTTTTTGATACATTATTTTAGAATTCACGTTCATTATTTATACTGATTTAGCTGAGCTGTGATTAATCTAGCAGACCTCTTTTGCATTCCAAAGACATTAAACGCTTGCAAAACTGTTCCAGACACCATTCCGTTGATTTGAAGACTCTGCGTTTAAAGACCAGTGATATTTTACTCCAAGTTTTTGATATTTATACCAGACGTTGTATGCCTACCACGAATGCGCACAGATAAATTGTTATGGTGGTTCTATATCTAGCAACGGTCAACATGCAAGGCTTTAGCATTGTGCCTAATTTGAAGCTTGTATCACTAATACAATAGCACCATTCTCAGGCCTTGCTGCTTCACTGTGGGTGAATAAAAGATTATGTTGCTCATGTTAGGATACTCAGGCCACCGAAGGACGTCTATCTGCCTGCCTGCCTGCCTGCCTGCCTGCCTGCCTGCCTGCCTGCCTATCCGCTTGTTTGTTTGCTCGCTTGGTTGCTTGCTTGATTGCATGTTTTCCTGACTGACTGACTGCCTGCCTTCCCATGCGTGTCAAAATCTTTACATTTTTGCAAACATTCCTACCTCACAAATAAGGGCGCGATCACACTTGTTTTGTTTTAGACAAAGCTTTGCGCATGCTGGGCTTAAATTCCTTCATTTCTGTACAGGATTCTCACATTTCCCGCCAAAGATGTAACATTATGGCTAATTGGGTCTCTTGTTTATATATATATTCGTGTCAAGTATATTGGTATATATGATGATAAATAAGGAGTATTACAATTTGAAAGAACGGTTGGAACAATTTTCTTATATTATTTTAATAACTTTCTCAATACTATGTAGAGGCCTACACGGGCATCTCATATTGTTTTTGAAAATTTCTGCTATAGAATTATTTCTTGTCTTTTGCTGCTCTTTGATTGCTCGCGTATTTCCTTGGTAATTGCTTACGTTTGATGTTTTAGGCCTGGACGAATCATTGCCATGGTATTCCCGGTGATAATCGTCTTGTCCGTGATCGCTGTAACGGTGCTGGTTTGTAGGAAGCTGTCAGGGAAATGGACGTTCTTCTTTGGGAAATGCAGACGTGGTGTCAACAAGGAGGAACCGGCTACCGGTAAGATTTCTCACATCGCCTTTCTCACTCCTTTGTGAACTCACACTTAAATGTACGCACGCACGCACGTAATCCGAACGCACGCACACACGCACGCACATACGCCTATCAAAAGATCAAACGCACACACCATTTCCTAATGACTAATCAGTATCCTGTACCTGGGGTGTGTTATTGGGCGCAATCACATTTAACCAGAACAACTCGGAAATCTGCGCTTTATTTAAGATTTTCCTCCTCAGAATCGACACATACACAAGAGATGGCGGCAATGACCAGCAATAACACACAATGCATCCGCCGAACGAACTCAAACACGAACTCTGCAGCATACCCGGTAAAGCTAGCAGGCGGGGTTACCGCGTTATACACCAACCCACTATCTACGGACAACGTTGCGGAGGAACTACAAGCCCTCCCACCTCCCCCTAGTTATGACGCAGCTGTTTATGGTGATTCTAAGTAAACTATTACAGCGGAGCCACTTGTGAGTAATTCATATTTATTATATTAAATATATACATTTGGTCTAATATATGGATCCATTTCTAGCTATGCTCCGCCCATTTCTAGCTACGCTCGGCCCATTTCTAGCTAAGGTCCACCGACTCATTGCCGTGCTTGCATCGAGCGAACCCTGAATTCTCAGAATACCAATATCAAGGTGATTATGCAGGTAAGCTGTTGAATATTTTGAAACTAATTTGACTGGGCCTGTTTCTGCCTAATGATTGATATACTTGAGTGACAGATCGGATACATCAATTCCCGGGCAACATAGTGTAGATACTGGGTTATAGCGAAGAGGAGTCGGGACCTCTTATTCGTGTTCTTGTTTCTTACACCAAGAATTTAAGACCGGATAAGATCTGCATAAGACGTTTGAAGATGGTCTGCATCATTTCCTAACATAGATGCATGAATGAATGCATGGCCAATAGCTTTACATATAGCCATAATAATGGAGGAATCCAGTTCTAGCTATGCCCCCGCCCATCTCTAGCTAAGATCCACCTACGCTTTGCCTGTGTTGGGATCAATCGATCCCTGCACTCTCTGAATCGCAATTTCCAGCAAACTATACAAGTAAGCTGTTGACTATTTTGAAACTAATTTGACTGGGTGCCTATTAGTTTTAAAATATTCAACAGCATGTTTATTGAATAGCAAAGACATACAATTTGTACAACCTGTCGGACTAAATCTATATTCATTCATGGCGTAATTGATTATGACGTCACCATACACGTCACGTGGTTGATTATGATATCATATGATTGATAGATAAACTAGTATCTGATCATAGATCAAATAGGCGGTGCATCTTGAATTATCATCGGTCCAACTTTACGCGTGGTTTGCATCGATTGATCCCCGAACGCACTGACTATCACTTTCCAGAAAAAGATACAGGCAAGCTGTTGAATATTTTGAAATAATTTGATAGGGTGCTGTTGCTGCCTATGGCAGCAACAGCGCCCAGTTAAATTAGTTTTAAAATACTCAACAGAATGTTTAGTAAAGACATACAATTTGTACAACAACGCTTACTTATCTACATCATTCATGACGTCATTGATTATGACCTAATCCTACACGTCACGTAGTTGATTATAATGCCATATGATGGATTGATAAACTCGAAATGTCCGTTAGATTGTGGTAAATAGCTATGTTTCTGCTGGAAATGATTACGTCATCACTTGCGCTCTTAGGTGCGTTATGCTCACCTTGGTGTGTACACACATGCATATATCGCTTATAATATATTTACTAATTTATCTTCACAGTTTCGGTAGTATGAAAGAATGACAAGCAAGTCTCCATTGTGTCCTGCATTCAGGTCATCTATTCGTACCATTTTTGATCGCATGGCACTCCCGAATACAGACTACACTCTTTGCACCACGTGCCGCATTATCGGGATATTCTCCACAAACATTAAGATTAATTAAAAGTTGTGGTAGCCGTGATTATCGCTTGATGATGATAACCGGATACAAAATATCATACCTTATAAGACTAACTTTGATATTTCTCGACAACCTTTCGCACATAAATGTACTTCATGAAGCGCTTTTATGTGTGGAAGCTTGTTGAAAAATAATAAAGCGAGTCATAAAAGATATGACCCTATGCATCCGGTTATCACATCAACTTATAAATGGCTACAACGAGTTTGTATCGAGTATAAACGATGATCGTTGATTTAAGAACTAATTTCTCTGATTTAGCAACTTTTAAGGAATATAAGAGACCTAGAAGACATTTACTGACGCAACTGTAACGTCTGTATGAAAGTCAAGCCTGGTAATGGCGGCGCTATCAAATTGGGAATAGCTAATCTAATTGTATGACTATCTTAAAACACATGCATAACCTCAGAATGCACGATTGGGCATTTTGAAAATTTTATATTAAAACTAAATTGTAAATAATATGAACCTGAGTTGCCCAGCCTAATTCTGTAAACGTCTACATGTGGAGAAGGATATGTTATGCTCTTTAATTGCGCAGAATTGCGCCTAGTGTGAGTTCTCTGATCCCACCATATACCGATTCTGATATGCCGGGTGCGACTCTCACCCTGCATATCAGAATAGGCATATCAGAATAGGCATATCAGAATCGGCATAGGGTGGAGTCAGACAACTCGGACTCAATTTTCGCCGCCACTTCGTGAATTTCGGAAAGTGTGTCCGTAACATTTGTCGTTTAACTTCAAACTCAACAAGTATCTTTAGAATAGCAAGAAAGGCATCCGAGCTAAATATAGCAGTGATTCGATAAAACTGTAGGTGTAAGCGCAGTTTTAAGATCCACACTGAAAAATTCCATACACTCCCTATGGGCCAATCTTTGGTCACGGAAATGGGATTACATGTATCGAGAAAACCATTGGACAGATCCCAAATAAAATCAGTAGTAATAAGGTTCCATAGTGGGTAGTACGAGTTGCCCAAATTTGGAGTTGATTGGATGAAGGCCGCAGGAGAAGATACATGCTAAAATCCTACAGAGCTGAAGAAGAAGAAGAAGAAGAAGAAGAAGAGGAAGAAGAAGAAGAAGAAGAAGAAGGAAAAAAAATGATGATAATGATGATAATGCTGCTGATGATGATGTGATGCTGCTACTGCTGCTGCTGCTGCTGATGATGATGATGATGATAATGATGGATTCTCATCATCATCAGCAGTAGCAGCAGCAGCAGCAGCGGCAGCAGCGGCAGCAGGCATGGCAGCAGCGGTAGCATCACTTCCTCCTCCTCCTCCTCCTCCTCATCATCATCATCATCATCATCATCATCAGCACCACCATCATCATCATCATCATCATCATCATCATCATCATCATCATCACCACCACCACCACCATCATCATCATCATGATGCTAAAAATCTGGTAAGAAAACAATAACCTGCGTTTTGTAAGAAGACTAATAATTATTTATTCCTAATAAAGAAGATTCATTTTTTATAAATTTATACAAGATGCTGAAGATATAACAACAGCTGAAGCGGTAGAAGAAAAAACTGACGATTCAAAGGTGTATGCCATCGTTAGTCAGTTTTATCATTGCCGATTCAAAGGTGTATACCATCGTTAGTCAGTTTTATCAGTGCCGATTCAAAGGTGTATGCCATCGTTAGTCAGTTTTATCAGTGCCGATTCAAAGGTGTATGCCATCGTTAGTCAGTTTTATCATTGCCGATTCAAAGGTGTATGCCATCGTTAGTCAGTTTTATCAGTGCCGATTCAAACGTTTATGCCATAGTTGCTAAGCTTTTGTGTTCGAATTTCACAGTTTGGGACCAACATGTCCATGCACAACGGTACAGTAACAAGCTGTTTTCTACAAATAGTTATCAGATTTCTCTTTCAGCTCATATTGACAGAATAATCAGAAAGGAATTTAGAATAAACATGGATACAGATTCATAGATAAAATCAATTGCTAGACGAATTGAAGAAATATATGTATGACTTAAGCATCTTGACAAAAATTAGATCTCAATTTATTTCTAATATTTGCCAAATATCGCAGGCATCAGCAAAGCCCAATAAGTGTCGGTTACATTTATACACCGTTTCAGTGCATGGCATAATATCGTGATATGGGATAAAGAAAAAGAGTTACAGATTATTCATCCAATGATTACTTTGTTACGCTTCTTTATGTCGCTATTTGATATCTTATTAAAACAGTTCATAACGCTATCGAGAATTTCCTGCTTATATCATTGAAAAATAAACAAACAACGCATATGTTGATGTAGCGAATATGCTGTTGGACATTTTGACTCATTTGGCTGGAAGATGTTGCTGCTGCTGCTGCTACTACTACTACTACTACTACTACTACTACTACTACTACTACTACTACTACTACTACTACTTGCGTGAAATTAATATAACGCTTACTGTTACAATGTTCGTAACTTACATTTATACATTTTTATAATAAAATTGTGTACATTACGCAATCAAGTTTAGATATCATATCCCCAACGGAAATGTATTCCCCTTAAAGGTATGACACAGCGTCTTTCCGGTCAACCTTAGGTGGCCCCTTTAAAATTCCATCACAGTCCATGACTGAAGATGTGATTCAATGCGGAGCTCATTTTCAGTCTTAAATATACATTGCAAAACCGTTGGTGAAATGCCTCTGTGGCTCGTTTCAGTTCTGCAAATTAGGAATGTACTGCTGCTTTCTCGATAGTTCATTTACAGATCGGAACTTCAAAGGAACTCTTAAGTCTTTGCTTTGAGACTATGTAAAGGATATCTACATAATAACATTATATAACTCAGGTAGGCAATACACCTTTCCCGTTTTACCTCTGCCCCGCCCACCTCTAGTTAAGCTCCACCAACGGTTGCTTCGTGTTGGGATCGGTCGATCCCAGAACGCCTTGACTATCAATTTCCAGAAAACTATACAGGTACGCTGTTGCATATTTTGAACCTAATTTCAGCAACGGCGCCCAGTCAAATTAGTTTCAAAATATTCAACATAATAGTTATTAAATAATAAAGACATGCAATTCGTACAACAACGCTTAGTCCGTCATCAATTATGCGTTCGTGACGTACTTATCTACGCCATTCACGACGTCCATGATTATGACGTCTTCCTACCCGTCACGTAGTTAATTATGACGTCATATGATGGATGGATATACTGGAAATGTCCATTGGCTTGAAATGCCATTAAAGTCGCCTTTAATTGAACTGGACATGTGTTGCTTTGGTTGTTCCTCTCTCAACCCGCAGACTTCAAATGAACTTCTGAGGAAGCACCGTTGCTGTTATAGATTGAAACTCGATCGCCAATAGCAACTAAAAATGGCACCTTTGATATCCTCAGGTTAGAGGAAATTCAGAGGGATGCTAATAGAACACCTTTGCATTTTTCCTTTGTTTTAGGAATTCAGACAGACTCCAACATACCATCTTTAAATTATCTTGATCTACGTGCAAGTGTCTTTAGATAACCTACATAAAAGCAAGTCTGCAATTCTTAAAAAGGCGTGGTACCGGGTAATTAGATAATACGTATTACAGAATGGTCTTCAATTTTGCATCGATGTAATATTCTATTTTCTATTTTTAACATAGAGCCATGGCTTGGTGTAGTCGGCGCTGGCCAGAGCTCTGGAATAATTACCCGAACCTAATGAACCGTTTCAAGTTTATCCATCAATCATATGACGTCATAATCAACTATGTGACGTGGGATGACATCACAATCAATGACGTCATGAATGGTGTAGATAAGTTCGTCAAGAACGTTTAATTGATTACGGACTAGGCGCATTGTACGAATTGTAGGTCTTTACTATTTAATAAAAATGCTGATGACTATTTTGAAACTAATTTTACTGGGTGCTGTTGCTGCCATGGGCAACAACAACACCCAGTCAGGTTAGTTTCAAAATATTCAACAGCTTACCTGTATAGTTTTCTGGAAATTGATAGTCAGGCAGTTCAGGGATTGATCGATCCCAACACGGCGAAGTGTGGGCGGAGTTTGCCAAAGATGGGCGGGGCATAGCTAAAACTGGAACGCTCCATTCTCACCCCAGAAGTGGACTATCAGACCGTCTTTGGAAACATAGGCAATCTTCTTCCTCCTCGTTGACTTTCTCTACTCCGGCGCATAGATGGGTACCAGTGTAAAGAGACTGTTGAAGTTGTGATGGGCTGGCGCGGGTTAATGTGGGTGGGTGTACTCTGTAGACTCGTATTTAGATTGGAAACTGTCACGAGGATTTGCAATTTATATCCTCTAATCACATTCCTCTTATATCCATAGTGGCCGTATATATATTTTATGAACAAAACAATCAAGAATAATTACGCCCTCGTGTCTCTTTATTCTTTAAATATATGTCTGAATTGGCTGTTGACAGAGTGTTGAACGTGTTCTCGGTCTGTATAGGGAACACAATTATCCAGCAGGTCCATGCAGGAGATTTGTCTACTCATTGGCTTTTGGCTTCTCAAAGGCTTTTGGCGTCTCAATGGCGCCCCTTCTCTAACAAAAACAATCACGTGGATCATATTATGAGGCAACAAAAATACAATATAATAAATTGCCGTTTTTTTTCTTTCTAGAAAAAATCCCAGTTACTAAATCGTTGGAGCTTGATGTGAAAGTGTTTCTTATAATGACGCTCTTTATTTTATTATATGTTAGGATTCCTGGACATTGGAATTGGAATTGGGGTACTCATTGAATCTTCCCTCTCTGTTTTTCCTGTTGCTATGAGTAACTATGCTGTATACAGGCCTTTTTCGCGCTGTCCGTGAATGCCACTATGATTGTAACATAATTGCGCTTTCCAGTTTATCCATCCACTAAATGACGTCATAACCAACTACGTGACGTGGATGATGACGTCAGATATGCATGAATGACTCGATTTAGTCCGTCTTAAACGCTTAATAGTCCGACACGGTATACGAATTGTATGTCTTTACTATTTACTAAACATTCATATGGCAGCAACAGGGCCCAGTCAAATTATTTTCAGAATATTCAACAGCTTATTTGTATAGTTTTCTCGAAATTGATAGTTAGGGAGTTCGTGGATCGATCGATACTAACACCAGTGAGGTGTGGGTGGAGCTTGACTAGGGCTGGGCGGGGCATAGCTAAAGCTGGAAAGGTCCATCCAGACAGTGCAGCTATAACTCAAGTGTAACTATGACCCGTCCATTTCTAGTTAAACTCCGCTAAAATTATACCCGTGATGGAGTCGATCTGAACTTTTGAAGCCTGAATTCCTTGAATCTAATTTTGAAGGTAGCACTACTGGTAGGCTGTTGAATATTTTGAAAAAAATTTGACAGCTGTTTCTGCCTATGCCCAGGTCAAGATTAGTTTCAAATTAATCCACATAATGTTTATTTTGAATTGTAAATTCGTCAAAGACATACAATTCAGTCACTTTCGTGACTGACTTCTCTACTTACATGACGGACATACGTCATTATGATTGTGAGGTCGGCTAACATGTAACATATTTGATCATAATTGATAATCAGATCCTTGAGGGACAGATCGGACTGCTCCATTCCTGATCAACCATGACATAAATATGGATATTTGCACTCTGGCGTGTCACGAAATCTGTAAGGTGTTCTATGACATGGCACAAGTCCAACGGTTCAGCGACCAAGGAAAAAGGGTTCTATTTTTATACCCCACCAAAATTGGCGGGGTGTTATGTGATGGCATCGTCCAGGCAGTCTGGCAGATGGGCAGGCGGGTGGGCAATCGGACGGGCAGGTGGCAGAATGGTTTCAGGATGATAACTCTGTTACCATTTATCGAGTCGCTTTAAAACTTCAGAGGTTGGTTGAACTAGATTTAGGGAAGAAGCCCCTCGAAAGTTACAATGATTCGAAATCCAAGATGGCCGCCAGCCTGCGGCGGTCATCTTGAAGATTGATTTCCGTACGATAACTCCACTCCTGTTTAGGAGATCACTTTAGAACTTCATTGGATGACTGGACTACGCCTAAGGAACAGCCCTCTCGAAATTGTGGATGGTCCGAAATGCAATATGACCGCCAGCCAGCTTGAAACTTGTTTTCCGGATGAAAACTATGTTACCGTTTATCAGATCGCTTTTAAACGTAATAAGGTGGTTGGACTAGATCTGGGGAAGAAACCTATCGAGATTGACGATGATCCAATGTCTAAGATGGCCGCCAGTCAGGGGCGGCCATATTGAAATTTGGTTTCCGTACGATAACTCCATTTCTGTTTAACGGACCGCTTTGAAACTTCATAGGATGATTGGACTAGGTCTATGAAGGAACCATCGAAATTGTAGATGATCCGAAATCCACCAGCCACCGGTGGCGTTCCTGAAAATTGGTTTCCGGATGATAACTTTATGGCCGTTTAGTGGATCGCTTTGTAACTTCATACGAGATGTGCTACATATATCTACTTTGACTCCAGAGTGGATGTAGGGTTCAAAATTGGTGCAGTTCTGATGTATGACTATTTTAATACGTGACGATAAAAGTGTGCAAATGTATGGTAGCCAAAAATATTTCTCAGTATGCCACGGAATGTTAAATTCCATAGCAAACATAAATTTTTTAGGCTAAATAGACAAAATAAACGCAAAATATATCTACTGTATGCGTCAAGACCGTAGACATGATTTAGTGATCCAAGTCCCGCCCACATAGACACCGTTGCTTAGAGATTGAATCGATTTCACCGGCCTTTAAACATTATACTTCCATAACCCGATGAAATCGAAAGTCCAAGACTCAGTTTTAAGACAATCATATTCTGTAAGCTGTTGACTATTTTGAAACAAATTATACTGGAACCGGTTGCTGCAAAATTATTAAGACATTAATGATAGGTGACATAGCATTGTTCAATAGTTGATACAGTGCTGTTTTATAGTTGACGCTCGTCAACGTATCAAATCATGAAGCGTGATTTAAGAAGAATTTTATATGCTTTATTGAGCCTAGCTATTCGATATTTCACAGATTTATAACTGACCAGTTTTGACCCTCAACAACTTTAGAACCCGTTGTTGGTGCTCCTGATTGGAATAAACGTGATTTTATATGACGCTATGAGTATAACGCTGATGTTATGGGGAATAACTCTTCACTATCATGGACACTGCGCCTATATGTGTGAAGCATAGAATAGTATATATTGGCTAGATGACTCATATTATTCGGAGCGAGTGGTAACTAAGTTGGAGACAACTTGTGTCTCAATCCGTATTGTCTCTTCGGAACAGTAAAAATATTTTAAAATAAAAAACCCTCATGCTCATACACTCACGATGAGGCTGGTTGTCGCGACCGACGATGACCTCCGTTCAGTAAATCGTCAGTGCACCTGTTCCGGTATTTTCAGATTTAGACAAGTTGATACAAGCTGTCTGTAACAGGTTTTCAGCTGATGCTTCATTTCATGTTTCATTTCATTTTGGCAAATTGTCAACAACTATCAGTCAGTTGTGACGTTTCTCAGTACTCTTCTCATTCTTTTGGCTAGTTGCCAGGTTCAACCACCACAGTCTATAAAACGTCGTAATAATGCCGTGTCTCTAATTTTTTTGCACTAATCAGACGAGAGACCGACCAAAAATATTTTTAACGTACTATAGAGAATATTTGTATTCGACTGGTATTTCCTGGAAACAGGGCCGTATTAAGATATGTGGGGCCCTGGGGCAAAGAATGAGGGGGGGGGGTCTGGGGATCCTCCCCCCAGAAAATCTTTTACATCTAGGTGCTCTGAGACGGCCAGATAGTCTACTTTTAGTGTGAATTATGGCGCTTTCTTTCGTTGTAAAATTATTTTATTTTGCAAATTTTCGTAATTAACATTGCTGCCGAACACCAAACAAGAATTGGCGCCCCCACAAATATTAAAATAGAATTATAATGCATGATTAAGAGTTCTAAACTAATAAAGTTTGCTTTAAATGCTCTATAACTTCCAAAAAAGTGCATAATTTTTTTTTTCATTTTTAAATTGTGGGGGCCCCTTGCTTGTGGGGGCCCCGGAGCTTTTGCTCCGCTTGCCCCCCCCCCCCCACCTTAAATACGGCCCTGCCTGAAAAAAACAGAGCCCGAAACAAGCCGAAGTCAAAACGTGTGGCATGTTTCGTGAAGTAGGCCACGTGATGAAAATATGAAAACGCGGGAGCTGAACTCTATTATTATTCACTATGACACAGCTCTGAAAGTTGAATTTTATTCTGCCGCTTCCATAATGATAGGGGTTTTTCTCATTCGCCTAGTACGTTTACATAGAACACATTTGGCCACTGCGCAAGTGGGCGAAGTCTATATTTACTGTACAGAAAAGTCCCAGTCGAATACAGCAATAGTCTATATTTATGCTCCATGCAAAAAGCATACACTCATGACCTGAATTTATATATTTTTACTGCAAATAAAATTTGGTTGGAGGTATTAATCTGGCAATGTATTCGACTAGGAAATGGAATTTGCAACAAAAATACGATTCTGTTCGTAATATGATATTCTGATATAAACGGGATTGGCTAGAAAATACTGAACTCTGAAATGCCGCGTTTGAGAGGGCCATGAGGTGTCTAGCCAATATATACTATGTCTATGGTGTGACGCGACAATATGGAGATCAACATATTTGGAAAACAAAATTTAGAAACGTGTTAGTTAATAAGAAATGTTCTTTTGAAAGTTTTGAATATACTTTGTTCGGAAGATAAGGCAGCGATGTCTTCAAATTCAATTGTGTTCAAAATATACAACGGTGCGTTTTATTTTGTTTTGGAAACATTTTAGGTTATTTCTAAGCTATTCTGTACTATGAGTGTGCTAGCTATAACTATGCGGAATATCGCAAAATACCGAACGCGTGCTAGCTATAACTATGCGGAATATCGCAAAATACCGAACGCGTGCTAGCTATAACTATGCGGAATATCGCAAAATACCGAACGCGTGCTAGCTATAACTATGCGGAATATCGCAAAATACCGAACGCGTGCTAGCTATAACTATGCGGAATATCGCAAAATACCAAACGCGTGCTAGCTATAACTATGCGGAATATCGCAAAATACCGAACGCGTGCTAGCTATAACTATGCAGAATATCGCAAAATACCGAACCTGTGCTAGCTATAACTATGCGGAATATCGCAAAATACCGAACGCGTGCTAGCTATAACTATGCGGAATATCGCAAAATACCGAACACGTGCTAGCTATAACTATGCGGAATATCGCAAAATACCGAACGCGTGCTAGCTATAACTATGCGGAATATCGCAAAATACCGAACGCTTGCTAGCTATAACTATGCGGAATATCGCAAAATACCGAACGCGTGCTAGCTATAACTATGCGGAATATCGCAAAATACCGAACGCGTGCTAGCTATAACTATGCGGAATATCGCAAAATACCGAACGCTTGCTGTTTAACCACTTGATGACTAAATTTGGTCAAGAAAATTAAATTTAAATATTTGCTTATTGAATGCTCATTTGATGTCTTAGAGAAGACAATTATTGAAAGTTACTAATTTTACCAACTGGCTCTGTTCTCGAGCTAGTCAATCCGGGGTGAACCTTTCAAAAATCATATTCTCTTGGCCTGCAAATGAACATTCCTCAAGATCACTACAGGGCCCGGTTTTACCCAACTTCGACGTGAGAGGGTTACATTGTTCATAAATCATACTATTCTTGTGGAAGACAAAAACAACATTAATATGTATTCTGTATTTATCTTGAGGTGAAAATAAAAACAAAATTATCAACACCGATTATTCTGTTATTACATAGATATTTTAAAGACGTGCCCGCGTGTTGTTGACGCAGTGCGGTATGTATTCTCTGCTCGCACAAAGGGCCAAATGACCAAGCATTATCTTGTAATAGAGTTGTTTTGGGATTGAACTTTAGCATTTCAAGAGCACTCCTTCAACGAGAAACATGCATGCGACAAAGAAAGACCATCCAATAAATGCCAATTTTTTCGACCTAGAAACACAGTTATAAAATCGTTGGATCATAGAATAAACTTATTCTTTCACCACGGCTGTTCTAGCTTGTTCATACTTGTTTTAAATGGCAGGAATCGAGGATCCTTTGAAAAGAAAATGGCAGACGACGTAGTTATTGAATCTCCAGTATGTGTTTTTGGTTTAAACGTAGTTTATTTAGTCTATGTGGGAGCACAATAAGACGTGTCTTATGATCGTGTCTCCCACGTATGTACACATTATGCTACATTAAATAAATCAAGATGCCGAATAAAAAATAGAAATAAGTCATAACAGTAATAACAATAATAATAGTAAAAAGACGAATATGAAGAAGAAGAAGAAGAAGAAGAAGAAGACTTTTCATGGTACTTTATTAACAATTTATCAGGAAGATATCACATGTTCACATTAAATATACCAAATTTGAAATGTTATAGATTATGCTGTTAAGAAACAAAAATTAAAATACAACGTATCATATTGCTAAAGGAAAATGCACAATATAAATAAAAAATAAAATATCTTCATGACTAGATCTAAAGGTTTTTAATAGAAAGACACAATAAAATACATCAGCTTTAACAACTGTCATCAAACTCCAAAACAAGATACAAACAACGAATTAAAACACACGGTCAAACGAGTCCCTTGAGATTTAATTCATCATCTTGTACACTGCATAGAAGTTCATTTATAGCCCAGAAATTCAGAAAAGTTTCTATAGATCCTATGTTTTGCTGATGCTGAAATTCAATATGGATTCGTGATCGTAGCCTTGATATAAAGGCTTTAACTGGGTCTGTTTGTTCTTGGCCATCAAGAAGACGCTGCCGTGTTATATATGTGGCCATTTTTGCATTTGCCATTACCCAATTTGCGAGGCGATGCTTTACTTTTCGTTCATCCCAAGAAGAACAATTTGGACAAGTGAAACATTTTATGTAGTTTTCAGCTTTAAATTCACTAATATCTAACAATTTTAGAAACAAAACACATGGGTGCAAAATGCAAAAGTAAGACAGTTTAGGCTGAAGATACACACATTTCTGTATGAAGAATTGAAGTCTATGTTCCAAATATTAAAATTTTAAGAGGAAATATGAATATAGAGCTATATGAAATGATGGCCACTAACCAATAATCTCAAATTCCTATTGAACAGGCCAAAAACCTATATTATTGCCATGTTCACTGTGAAAATTCATCAACTAAGAGAGCAGAGTCTAACCCTTTAATGATAATTAAGCCGGCAAAAATCTGCCTATGCAGTGGTATTGAGAATATTTTCAAGAATTTATCCCTGTAATGCCTGCGTCAGTCACTCCAGTGTTAAAATTTCAAAAGATGTCTTACTGGCCTGCAAATGGACATTCACTAAGTAAAATGACAATTTTCCTAACCAATCTTAACCATTAACAGAAACAATTTTGATAGGAAATATGAAGATTTTGGACTGAAATTCATAATTTTTATTCAGAAACATGAAAATCTTTTTACAAATGCAGAAATATGATCATTTTTACTGAAGATACACACATTTCTGTAAAAAGCATGGATATCTAAGTTCCAAATGTGACCATTTAGGTCAGAAATGAAAGAATTTGTTTAAAAAAAAAAGATACTTTCCATGCAAAACAAAAGAATTGATGATAGACACCGGCTCAAAGATCAAAATCTATATATCACTGTTTTCACTGTTAAGACCATCAACTACACGCAGCAAAAGCTCAAATGTGATTGGTCGATAATGTCCAGTTAGCTTTAGCTTAGTTGACTTTTCACACACATATATCTGGGAAAAACATCTACCAGTATATCAGTCTGGTCAAGTTTCTTAAGAATATATGTAAACTTTTAAAAATGTGAATGGTCACCAATAATAACACGTTCAGCCAGTACGCTCTGCATGTAGTGGATGATGGTGTGACTTAATGATCCAAATAGTCAAGTGCCTGTCTTCCAAACTCAAAATTTGCTACTGGTAGAATGGTAAAGGTTTTTCAAAAATTTAACGACATGTATGCAAACAAACATTGGCTATTGTTTTATTTATTGAGCTATTTAGACCAAATATATTGCCATAGAATAAGCTCATTTGGCCTCTCAGGCTTTTCATACCAGGTGAGCTAGAACTGAGATCTGCAGAAAACTAAATATTTTGAAAATAATTTGTCTGAACGTGATTTAGGTCTTGCGGTTTGAGCAGCTATATCCGTAACTCAAATAATCTGACTGAATTATTAGAGAAACAAGGAGTGTCTTGGTCTTGGGCACTCTGATTACAAATAAATCTGACAGCTGTTTGCCCCTCTCTATGGAACAGCAGGTTTCAGTGAAATTGTTTATAAAATAGTTTGCCTATTGAAATATCATGCGCGTACACTGTCATTGGCATACAGAGTGAAATTGAATATTGTTTCCACTGGTTTTACTAATTTGATATATTGTTTTTCAGATAAGAGTTCTCACCTCAGAGGGATGCGTTACTAAATGTCAAACATGACCATGTCACCGAAGTCATTATTGTTTTGTGTGACTGCATTTTCTCATTGAGTACAGCATAAAATAGATTGCTCAGATTTCCTGACTTTCCAGCTGATCATTGAAATCTTATATAAAATTTTTCATTCCAGTGAATTAAGTTGTGATTTACTAATTGAACAGCAGATTTTCTATCCCCACACTTTTTGAAAAAATGCTGGAATAATGAAATCGCACCTGTTTGTTCATTTACAGGCCACAAGGAGACTATTTTTTCAAGCTTACCACTGTAATGACTGATTCTGCTGTCGTACCAGCCAGTCCAGTGTTAAACTTTCAAAAATAGTCTCTTGGCGTACAGAACTATTTCTCAAGATCACTGCAGCTATTTGGCCGGTTCGGTGATTAACGGGTTATATTCAAGTCATTAACCCTTAGTACACTGATGTCAATATTCTATCTTTTACTCTGTCAGTATCAAAGAAAATGGTATATATTTTTCAACAATTTTGCTAGATGATGCTGTCGACCACCAAATTTGTTGAACAATGAAAACCAGTTCATCTTTTAATTTAATTTGAAAATTAAAAATTTTGACACCAGAGTGGTAAGGGTTAACTCATTCAAAACCCAAAAACCGTACAACATATTCCTCATGGTAATACGAGGTTGTTGGTTGCACAAGGTACATGGTCATTTTTGGCTAATAGATATAGTAATACCAGTTCAACCCTCAATGTCTCAACTTCAAGACAACTATACAGGAAACCTGTTAAATATTTTTAATCTATGGCAGCAGCAGCTCAGTCAAATCAGTTTCAGAATACTCAATATAATATTCATTACTGTACATCATAAAGAATTTGCCATTTCTGGGCTATGAGGGTTAAAAGGTAGAACTGAGATCTGCAGAAAACTAAATATTTTGAAAATAATTTGTCTGAAAGTGATTTAGGTCTATTGAGCAGCTATATCCGTAACTCAAATAATCTGACTGAATTAATAGAGAAACAAGGAGTGTCTTGGTCTTGCGCACTTTAAAAGGTAGAACTGAGATCTCTTTGAACTCTGAATATCAGGATAAACAAATTACTCTGGATGAAAGAAATATTATGTTGAATATTGTGTTTTAACTAGATTCAAGATTCCTTATTTTCATATAGATAAATAATTTAACAGTTCAAAACAAGCATCCACCAAAGGTAAGGCTATGTGGTGGTGGGCCCTTGACAAACTAGGTAAATGCACAGATGAAAAAACATCAACAACCTACAACAGTGGAAGACTGATATCCCCCCCACCCCTCCAGAATAACAACAGCCTACAATACAGTAGCACTACAGTCCAGTTCATAAATAGGTTAATGTATTTCCAGAACAGAAAAATGTTATCTAGTTTTGTTGAATAATTTCGACCTACGGCAGCACTGGCTTCCAATCAAGTTAAGTCCAAAGTATTCAACTGTACATTTTATCTTGTTTTGTAAACAACATATGTTATTTCTGAGGCGTATTGTGCGTCCAACGGCGGGAGGGTGACATTTCCCGGAATCTTAGAACACGTTTGCAGAAATGCATTTCAGCGGCTTGATTCTGACAATGCGCTACAGATTAGTACAAAATTGTACCAAACAATGTTTGTTTGCATTTCAAAAGATAGACTAGACACTGAATGATTGGCGTTTTACGTATTCATAATCAGCTGATTAAAATGTAAACAGAGGTATTTTACATTCGACTCGTTTGTTTTTGGGTTTCCCCGGGATACATTGACAACCAATAGAAATATTCGGTATTACGCGCATGCGGCTTATTAGCATTAGCCAATCAGCGCCGTGGACTCTGTAGCCCCTACCGGCTCCACTATTGTGATTATGAGCAATTGCAGTCGGGTACCAGCTTATTACGAACCCGGCGTTTTTGGATTGGAATTCCAAGCATGTGCGGCACAACGATTTTGTCAACCGAACCAATGCGCCATTTAGCAGGATTGCAGTTGTGTTATTATTGTATGTTACCAATTCTCTACGTTAAACACATAAAATTACTTTCAATAAAAATATATTTACTTCAACTGTATGGCAAACTTAGTAATAATGACATCCATAACATTATCTGCTAATGAACCCTTCCAGTTTATCTATCGATCATATGACGTCATAATCAAATGACTCGATTTAGTCCGTCTTAAACGCTTAATAGTCCGGCACGTTATTCGAATCGTATGCCTTTACTATCTAATACACGTTCTGTTGAATATTTTGAAACTAATTTGACTGGGCGATGTTGCTGCCATAGGCAGCAACAGCGCCCAGTCAAATTAGTTTCAAAATATTCAACAGCTTACCTGTACAGTTTTCTAGAAATTGATAGTCAGGGAATTCGGGGATCGATCGATCCCAACATGGGCGAAGCGTGGGTGGACCTTAACTAGGGATGGGCGGGGCATAGCTAAAACTGGAACGGTCCATTACTAGCAAATGTATAACATTTTGTAATGGGTTATCATTGCTTTAGCTGAATCGTTTAGCTGCACATAGTCACCTGATCACTGCACATAGTCACCTGATCACTGCACATAGTCACCTGATCACTGCACATAGTCACCTGATCACTGCACATAGTCACCTGATCACTGCACATATTGGATCGAACAATGCACATTTTGGGAACATTCCACAGTTATTATATACCCTGGTTGTTTGATAGTGAAGGAACTCAATCCTAGTTATGCCCCGCCCATCTCTAGGCTCCAGCTAAGCTCCACCCACACTTTGTCCGTGTTGTAATCGATCGATCCCTGAACTGCATTACTATCAATTTGCGTGTATTTGAGGCTGTTGTGTTGTTCGATAGCTTAAACTGTGTTGATCGATAGCTATGGCTGTGTTGTTCGCTAGCTAAGGCTGTGTTTATCAATAGCTAAGGCCGTGTTGTCCGATAGCCAACAGGGGTGGATCGAGGTCATTTGCCGGGGGGGGGGGGGGAACCCAAAATTTCAAGGCAGTTAGCTCTTGAAAATGGGCTCACTCCGTCACTAGCAGGTAAGTAAAACATTGACAGCCCAGCCCCGAGTTTCCACCACCATCGCCGCCCCACACACCCTTTGGATCCGCCACTGGCTAAGGCTATGTTGTTCGATAGCTAAGGCCCCGTTGTCCGATATTTGAGGCTGTGTTGTCTGATATCTGAGGCAGTGTTGTCCGATATTTGAGGCTATGTTGTTCGATAATTGAGGCTGTGTTGTTCAATAGCTTAGACTGTGATGTTGAATAGGTTAGACTATGTTGTTCGATAGCTAAGGCGGTGTTGTCAGATAGCTAAGGCTGTGTTGTCAGATATATGAGGCTGTGTTGTCAGATATATGAGGCTGTGTTGTTCGATAGCTTAGACTATGTTATTCGGTAGCTAAGGCTGTGTTGTCCGATAGCTAAGGCTGTGTTAATCAATAGCTAAGGCTGTGCCCCGCCCATCCCAAGTTAAGGTCCACTCATACATCGCTCGCGTCGGGATCCATCGATCCCTTTAAATTTTCAGAAAACTATACGGGTAAGCTGTTGAATACTTTGAAAATAATTTGACTGCCCACTGTTACTGTACACAGTCAAATTAGTTTCAAAATATTCACCATAATATTTATTAAGTGGTAAAGACATAATTCGTACAACGTATCGGACTATTAAGCGTTTAAGACGGACTAAATCGAATCATTCGTGACGTAATGATTATGACGTCATCAAACACGTCGCTTAGGTGAGTATGACATCACATGATTGACTGAGGAAATGTCATGAATTATTCAGACAGTAGCTATACGTTATATTAATCAATTAACCCTCAAATCTGTTCATAAAATTTTTAATTTTCTCATTGCAAACGTCCAGTTGTAGACCAAGAGACGAAGACCTTTTGAATATTTATCACTGGAATGACTGGTTTGGTTATCCAGCTAGTCATTTCAGTGGTAAACTTAATAAAAATAATAGATATGTCAAGACCACTACAGAAACAGTTTTGGCCGAATAGCGTGCGAAAGGGTTAACCCTTTAATGTCTAAATTTGGTCAAGAAAATGAAAATATATCCTTATTAAATGTCCAGGCCAAGAGAAGACTATTTTTGAAAACTTTTCCACGTGGCTGGCTCAGTCATTTTAGTGGTACATTTTCAAAAGTAGTCTTCATCAAGACCACTGCAGAAGCCGGTTTTGGCCGACTTGGCCAGTAAAGGGTTAAATCTTCCCTTTTGCGTCAAATGAACTATTAAATTACCCTCCGTGTGCTTGACGGGATCCTGTGGCTGTACAAGATTGCAACTGATGCATTTTAAATCTGCTAGAAATGCAAATAGGTGAAAGCCACTTACACAAAATCTCATAAAAATAACATTTAGGAAAATGCAATTCTGTGCAATTTTGTGCGTTCAAATGAATATTAATCAAATCTGTCTGCCTTGAAGAAAATGTACTTTTATAAGAAGATATTAATCAATATGTGATGCCTTCACGTTGTCTCTTCATCTGTCAAGGTTATCTCTCTGTCCACCCATCCGTCCGTCCATTAGCTATCATATCCACTTACCAGCGATCGCTGTCTGTCTGCTACATCACGCATCCCGCCATACAACCGTTCCTCCCGCCACAAGTCTGTTCATTCATCTGTCTATCTGCTCGATCACGCATCCCTCCATACAACCGTTCCTCCGGCCATCAGCCTGTTCATCCATCTGTCTCTTCACCTGCACATCCATTCATATGATAGAAATTGGCACCCATAATCCATCCCTCACATTTCATCTTTTTATCTTGCCAACGAAAGATATTCAGGCGTTAGTAGATAAAGCTTGAAACCTTTCTATAGCCTATGATGGAATAAAAGCAATCATAGAGGTAAGCTGTTGAATATTTTGAAACTAATTTGACTGGAAGAACTTCCAGTCAAATTAGTTTCAAAATATTCAATGGGATGGGTATTACATAATAAAGAATGTAATGCATTGACACTTGAGGTGACAAAATGGTGTCGGTCACTGTCCAACATTTACGCAATATTACAAAGCAGATAGTTGTGATACAGATAAGAGAATGTGACAGGATATGAATGATATGGAATCTATAAACCATAATCTATCGCTACAATACAACATCTGAGATGACATTAGCATCCCTTTAAGAAATAGGGTCGCGACTTGGTGGGAGCGTGTGGAGGGGTTTTCATACGGCCAAGGGATACGCCCCTGCTATCAAGTTTAGGCCTACATCATATACACACATTTCTGGGTTTATTTACCCATTCAAGCGCATCATATCCATACGTGGTTATTTGTACGCCTCCACTTTTTTTAGCCTCTAATACCAAAACAAAGTCATTGTGGCTTGCGTTTCCGAAAGAAGGGTTGTTTCACATTTGTTTTGAGATACCATAGAAGCAGGAAATTATGGAGCACCAACCGATGAAATATTAGAAATTAATGACTTCAGAGCTTGGCGATGGCTTAATCAAATCGTATAACACTTCCGGACGCCTATGGATTCCTGCTAATTCTTGAACATTGCGAACCTTAAAATCAACAGCGTTGCTATCTCAAAACTATCTCACACATGAAAGCTGTTGACTATTTTGAAACTAATTTGTCTGACCGCAGCATCAACTTTCAGACAAATTAGTTTCAAAACATTCAATTATCTAATTTAGCATATCTACTTCAGCATAGTTGGCATCTTTTGTCTCAAAGGTTAACAGTTAATCATATGGGTTGGTGTGGGGGAGGGTAGGGGCTGGGTGTTTCGATGCGGGGCAACAGATGGAATTTCCAAAATATTTTGTCAAACAAATTTAATCGAATTATTTTCCACATATTCAACTGAATATTCATAAATTACCATTGTATTTTGTTACCAGGAACCGGTAATAGTTAACGCCCGAAGGCATGATAGCAGAAAAAACCGCTTTTTAATCATAGCACGGAAATTTAATCGGAAAGTCAGCACGCATTGATTGTGATTTTAGCTATATAACAGGAAGTGATTTCAATACTCTCTATCGCGTCGCGGCTTGTTTCGAGCGAATACAAGATGGGTGGTGGGTTGTAGTGTGTGCGTGCGCGCGTGTGCGTGCGTGTGTGTGGTAGGGTTGGTGAGTTGGAGGTGTGGGTGGGTGGGGTAAGTGTGGGGTGGGGTGGCCGTGTAAATCAATTTATCTTTACCCAGGGTCTCTAAGGGGGAAAACCGCCATTTGAAGTAGTTAATGAGGAGTAGCATATTAAAGCAAAAGTTGACGGACAGATGCCCGGTGACAGACAGATGACAGACAGACAACAGATAGACGACAGTGAGACGACGGATGGTCGCCATGTCATAAGCTTGCACGGCCTGTCAGGTTTGGTGAGATAACTAGTGGAATGTGTGCAATACTCACGTTGTTCGCGTTTGGAAGAGATTTTAATCGTCACTGTGATATTGATATTTGACCTTATGATCACAAATTTATCACACATTGTCAGAACCCTCACCGGCAACTGTGTGATTTCAATATACAAAAAATTCTTAAAACTACAGCCAGGAATAAGCACTTGTGACGGAATAAGTATTTGTGATTGACCGACCGACCGACCGACCAGCTGGCAGGCGAGCGAGTGAGCAACCGACGGACCGACCAGCTGGCAGGCGAACGAGTGAGCAACCGACCGACTGACCAACTGGCAGGCGAGCGAGTGAGCGACCGACCGACCGATCGACTGTAGTAGTAGTAGTAGTAGTAGTAGTAGTAGTAGTAGTAGTAGTAGTTAGTAGTAGTAGTAGTAGTAGTAGTAGTAGTAGTAGTAGTATCAGCAGCAGCAGCAGCAGCAGCAGCAGCAGCAGTAGTAGTAGTAGTAGTAGTAGTAGTAGTAGTAGCAGCAGCAGCAGCAGTAGTAGTAGTAGTAGTAGCAGCAGTAGTAGTAGTAGTAGTAGTAGGTAGTAGGTAGTAGTAGTAGGTAGTAGGTAGTAGGTAGTAGTAGGTAGTAGTAGTAGTAGTAGGTAGTAAGTAGTAGTAGTAGTAGTAGTAGTAGTAGTAGTAGTAGTAGTAGTAGTGGTAGTAGTAGTAGTAGTAGTAGTAGTAGTAGTAGTAGTAGTAGTAGTAGTAGTAGTAGTAGTAGTAGTAGTAGTAGGTAGTAGTCAATATTGTCAACGCACTGGCTCAGAATCTTCAATAATTGAAAAAATTCAAAAATTTATATATTAAGATATTTTGGTTTATCTTACTGCCTGAGATTTGTCATTTTGTTTGAGGAAAGCTAAATGGCATTAATGTTAACTCTTTACTGGTTAAATTTGTTCAGTAAAATCCAACTATGCGCTTACTTATTTAATGTACATTTGCAGGCACAGACAAGGTCATTCCCGAGAATATACCACTGGAACGACTGTCTCGGTTCCCGAGCCAGTCATTACAGTGGTAAATTTTCAAAAATACTCCAATCCCCGCCGGCAAATGGACATTGCCCAAGATCACTAAATTGACCGTTTTTGGCTGACCATCATGCAAGGGTTAATGTTGAATGATTGAGATGGATATTATGGGTAGCTATTTGAGTTTTGCTTTTACCAAGATGTCACGTAGATTCGGATTTTTCTTGAACGCAATTACTGGACGCTTGTTAAAGGGTTGTTTCAGTTTTTCCTGTAGGTTTTGATACTCATCTTTCAAAATTTTGGAAATTTCACCGTTTTTCCGATTATAGGTCAGAATGAATGGAATTTTGTCACGTTGATCAGATAAGCCTGGGTCCGAGTTTATTCCCCTTGGCCACTGTGTTTCGAGTTCTTTAATCCAAAACGATTCTCGAAGTTTTCTTTGTTTATCAGTTTCTTCTGCCGTATCTGAAAGTGGTGGCTGTTCAATCGGCATAATTTCAAAGTCACGAAGGACTAAATGGTCAGGAAGATTAAAATGTTCGGAAACATGTGTGTCTTCCTCTAGCCTAATATCTGAGAGGTGTCGAGTTGCCCCCCCCCCCATCTTAATGGACATTTGGTTTCGCCGACATACTGTTTTTGGCACAATTTGCATGAAATTAGATAAATAACATTTTCAGAGTCACAATCTAGATTAGACTGAAGTTGGAACTTGCTTTTGTGCTGAAAGCTCGTGAAAGTATTCTGGTTTGGGAGAAATTCATCTAACTTGCACCTTTTCTTTCCGCATTTGCGAGATTCGCCTACACCTATAATAGGACGATTGTGAGCAATTTTGGTAGGCCGACGATTTGAGGCATTATCTGCAATGGTTTCCAAGCCGTCTAATGTTTCAGAATAGGGTAGAGCACGCTTCTTCAAAGTTTTTCCTATCACTCGAATTCCTGTGAAATCGGATTATTTGTGATTTAACTATTTCTTTAAAAGTATGTGGTGGATGGAAAGATTTTTTGTGCAATAGCTGATGCGAATCGGTTGGTTTGAAATACACTTTGTAGTCTAAGTAGCCAGTTGTTCCATACTTTAGACCTTTATATACAGTTACATCCAGGAAATCTACGGACATCTCGTCAATGGTTGCTTTTAATTTGATATTCGGATCGTGATTGTTCAGAATTTCGAAAAATTCATCAAACTCTGCCTTTGTGTGTTGCCAAATCATGAAAATGTCATCAAGGTACCTGCGATAAATGAGGGGATGTTTTGGACACTTTTCTAACGCTTCCTCCTCCCACTCTGCTACGTAAATATTGGCAAAACATGGGCTAAAGCGCTTGCCCATCGCACAGCCGCAAATTTGTTGGTAAATTTCGCCATCGAATTCAAAATCATTGCCTTTCAGACTCAGCTCTAATAGAGCTATTACTTCTCTGTCTGGCCTGTTGGTGTCTGGGTAGTTCATGAATGCTCTACGGATAGAATTTATACCCTTCTCGATGTCAATGTTTGTATACATAGCATCGATGTCAAGCGTGGCCAAGAATGAATTTGGAGGTATCCAGGTCTCAGAGACCTGTGATAAGAAGTCTTCTGTGTTTTTCAAGAAGCTGGGGTGTCTATTTGCTATTGGCTGTAGATGGTAATCGATGTATTCACTGATTCTGTAGGATTCTGAGCCACAATCAGAGATTATAGGTCGCCCGGGCGGTGACATTGGGTCCAACCACGAATCTATGGGTTTATGAATTTTTGGCAAAAGATAGAAAGTCCGTGGTTTTGACTCAAGTTTAGCAAAGAGATACTTATGTTGCTTTTCGGTGATCTTCTTGCTATCGAGCAATTTCTGAAGAATCTCATTAAATTTGCTGCAATTATTTTGCCAAAGTTGTTTGCTTAGTTTCTGGTAATGCTTTGGGTTACTAAGTTGTCGTTGTGCTTCACGTTTATAGTTATCTTTAAGCATTATTATAGTCGCCGACCCTTTATCTGCAGGTTTGATGACGATTTCGCTGTTTTTAGACAATTCAATTAAGGCCTGGCGTTCCTCATAGGGTAAATTTGGTTGATCATTAGGGAATGTAGAATTTTTAACACGTTCTGAAAAGAGTTCTATGCTTTCACCGATCGCTGGGTCCAGGATTTTTACGTTTGGTGCCCAGCCAGTTTTTTCAATGAATGGTGGAATGTTACTATTAGAGTTACGAAAGAAGTCTGCTAACTTAATACGGTGACTAAATTCAGATGTTTCCATACAGCCATTATCTAAAAGAGCATCCAAACCTGTTTTAGGTTTTGGTGTTGGGACAAATGTAAGACCAAAATTGAGCAGTGACTGCTCTGCTTCACCTAATGGGGAGCCAGTTAGATTGACAATATTACTGCCCAGTCCTGTTTCCGGGCGGATGTTACCCTGGCCCTTGTCTAGTTTAAATTTAGGAATTTAAGCCAGGCAGAATACATCGAGTTAGCTGTCTTCTCAGTCCAATGAATGTTATCCTTAACAACATTAAATTCGGAGAGTCTAAGTGCAGGAATGACAGTCACAGATTTTGATGATTCAGCCGTCGAATTGATGGACTGAATCGCCAACTTCTGCTGAGCTGTCAACCGACTTGAATAGTTAAGTTTTGCGAAGTAAATCGCAGTCTTTGGGAATTTGGACTTAATCGCACTGAGAAGCAGCATTAATCTATGTTTTGAACTAGAGATGGGTTCATTCATATCATTAATGCCAATGTTAATCACTATTTTCTCTAACATCGAGTTAGCTGTCTTCTCAGTCCAATGAATGTTATCCTTAACAACATTAAATTCGGAGAGTCTAAGTGCAGGAATGACAGTCACAGATTTTGATGATTCAGCCATCGAATTGATGGACTGAATCGCCAACTTCTGCTGAGCTGTCAACCGACTTGAATAGTTAAGTTTTGCGAAGTAAATCACAGTCTTTGGGAATTTGGACTTAATCGCACTGAGAAGCAGCATTAATCTATGTTTTGAACTAGAGATGGGTTCATTCATATCATTAATGCCAATGTTAATCACTATTTTCTCTGGTTTAAATGATCCAGTGTACTTTTGAATTAGTCCTCTAGCATGACACAATTTAGCTCCTGGGTAGCAGACAACTTGCGTTTCAGGGTGGGGCTCAACATTAATGAGACTCAGGTTCGAAGCTCCAAAGATGAGTACTTTGTTCGTGAGAACAGGTAGTCGCCAGTCAATTTTGTTTTCGATTTCATGACGAAATTTCCAAAAAATGTTTCTCTCCAACATGGTGGGTTGTTGGGGTCTATTTGCAAATTTAATAGGACGCACCTCCGGTGCATTACTTGGACCTGGAGTTGGAGAGAAGCTGGGCTGTGGCAGTCTCCCTGTTGGGGATGGGGTCTTGAGACCCGATGATTGACTGCTCTGGGGGGATTTCTGAGAAGCGCCAGTCCGTGGACCAGATTTGCTACCATTAACCCTTTCCCTCTGTGGCAAGGGCGGATATTCGTTTGGGTCATTTAGATTGCCTAGTGGAGAGTCAGGTAGTGGGATTAATGATGCTTCAAATAGCATATCTCTAGGGCCAGAATCTAATGGTAGCAATGGAGAGATTTTATTGTCTACTCGTTTTGTGACTGGCGGCGAAGTTTCAGGTGATCTGAGGCGTTTTTTCATTTGTGATTGTGGGGCCACAGTTGGTATCATGACCAGAGGCGTGGCTTGTGCGAGATTTTGAATTGGTTGCTGAGATGGATCTATCGGTCGCACAAAATCATAAAAAGAACTAATCGCATTAATGTCGAGCTTTCTATTATAATTGTTTTTTGCCCAGCGTATAGCATTGGATTTAGCACGACCTAGGTCTAAATGTGGCATTGCCTGTGTGAGGACTACTTCAGTTCTAATACTACCAAGTTGTTCATTATAGTGATTTAACATGGCCCTAATGGTAGATTTTGCCCACTCAAAATTCACATTCCAGATGGCAAAGTAGATGTCATCATTTGGTATAGCTGGCTTACACAATCGATTCAGCTCTTCCACCTTCCTGCTAAGCCCATCAGGGAGAGTTTCGGCATCTAAATGCCTACGTAGCGTAGCAATATGGTGGAAGCACTGAATTATTTGGTAATACAGCTTTACCAGGCGCGCATGCGCAGATGAACCCCATTTACCATCTCCATTCTTCCTACGACCATTCTTCCTCGCAATAGCCATTCAGACAGACAATCGTTCAATCTAACTAGCAGTCAGACAGGCAGTTGAGCAGGTAAGAACGATTCGATCAGGCAAACTCAAATTCAAGCACACAAATTCATTCACATCAACTACAAATTGAACCAATATATTACTTACACCTGAAAGACAAATTATAGAATTAACATGTAATATGCAAGGGTTAACAATACAACAATACAATACGCAATATTATAAGTTACTCAAGTAATTATGGACACCGTCAATTGGCTAAATGCATTTCACATGGATGTGCTTCATCAGTAGCCTGTATGACAAATCTGTCAGTCCTTCAGTATAGACAGCTTTATATACGTTTACTGAATTACTAAATCTCCTTTGAAAAACTACTCTATGGGTTAATTTGAACAATTGAACTTTGTGCAAGGTTTGAATTTCCTTTGATTCAGGTTTATCACAAACATCATTAATAAAGCCAATGATTAGTGGACTGGTTTCACTCCACACAGATTAGTGAAATTTTACTCTTCCGAATTGGATTGATAAGTGAGTAGTGTTTCCTTCACGAGATCATGAATCGATCATTCAAAGGTGTTATATGCTTTTGTTGGGACACTCAATTTTGCCTTTTGATTCCTTTTGATCATTTGATGCCGAAAAAATTAATCAAGTTTGGAGGACATATTTTGTCATTTTATAGAATTTTGTTCGCCACACCGGAAAGGCCACTGCAGTGTTTAAAATTAAACTTTGTTCATACATGTAGAAAGAAAGCAGTATTCAGCTCCCTTAATTTTATGTGAGTGAGTGGCTGGACGGACACACAGAGAGCCGGCAAGGCAGATGGACAGATCCATCCATCCATCCATCCAACCATCCATCCATCCAGACATCCAACCATCCATCCATCCCACGCCCCCATCCATCCATGGAATGACGGGGAGGCGGGAAGGATGGGGAGGTGGGATGGGGACGGGCATAAAGGAAGGATAGAGCTTAGTCGGAGAGAGTGAGGAAGGATCCATCCATCCATCCATCCAACCAACCAACCAACCAACCAACCAACCAACCAACCAACCAACCAACCAACCAACCAACCATCCATCCATCCATCCATCCATCCCACACACCCATGTAAGGAAGGGGATTGGGGATGATTGATGGGCAGGATCCATCCATCCATCCCACCATCCACCCACTCATACATCAAACCATCCATCCATTCATTCATCCATCCATCCATGGAAGGGAGGGAAGGAGGGATGGGAAAGATCCATCCATACATCCCGATGTGGAGATGGAATGAGGGATGGGAAGGAAGGAAGAATAGAGTGGACATGGCTGGATAGAGGGGGAGGACCATCCATCCATCCATCCACCCACACGCACGCACGCACGCTCTCACACACACACGTACACACACATACACACACGTACACACGCACGCATGTACGTACCCACACTTACACACGCACGCATGTACGCACGCACACACATGTACACACGCAGGCACATGTATACACGCACGCACGCATGTACGCACGCACGCACGCACGCACGCACGCACGCACGCACGCACCATTCACATTACACCCCCCCCCCCCCATGGATGGATGAGAGGCCGGATGATGGATGGGTAGGAGAGAAGGATAGAGCGGGGGTCGGCTGGAGAAGGTGCAGGGGTGGGAGTTCGAGATGGACAGACGGGCAGTGGGAAGGCAGAGTAGCGGGAGGGATGGGCAAATGGACCGACGGACAAGTGGACCATGTGACAGCCAGACTAGTGAATGCATGGGTGGATTGACAGGAGCTGATGGATGGTTAGGCGGGTGGACCAGTGAATGAGTGGAGAAGCAGGAGAGTGAATCCGGGAATGATTGTAGAATTTGGTATATAAGTCTCTCCACTGAAAGACCGACAGACTGCCTGACGGTGTCACCGAATATATAAGTTATGTTCTTACAAGGCAATAAAAGAACAGAACTGGCACTCGCAAGTATGTAGTCAATATTGTCAACACACTGGCTCAGAATCTTCAATAATTGAAAAAATTCAAAAATTTATATATTAAGATATTTTGGTTTATCTTACTGCCTGAGATTCGTCATTTTGTTTGAGGAAAGCCATATGGCATTAATGTTAACTCTTTACTGGTTAAATTTGTTCAGTAAAATCCAAATATGCGCTTACTTATTTAATGTACATTTGCAGGCACAGACAAGGTCATTCCAGAGAACATACCACTGGAACGACCGTCTCGGTTCCCGAGCCAGTCATTACAGTGGTAAATTTTCAAAAATACCCAAACCCCGCCGGCAAATGGACATTGCCCAAGATCACTAAATTGACCGTTTTTGGATGACCATCATTCAAGGGTTAATGTTGAATGATTGAGATGGATATTATGGGTAGATATTTGAGTTTTGCTTTTACCAAGGTGTCACGTAGATTCGGATTTTTCTTGAACGCAATTACTGGACGCTTGTTAAAGGGTTGTTTCAGTTTCTCCTGTAGGTGTTGATACTCATCTTTCAAAATTTTGGAAATTTCAACGTTTTTCCGATTATAGGTCAAAATGAATGGAATTTTGTCACGTTGATCAGATAAGCCTGGGTCCGAGTTTATTCCCCTTGGCCACTGTGTTTCGAGTTCTTTAATCCAAAACGATTCTCGAAGTTTTCTTTGTTTATCAGTTTCTTCTGCCGTATCTGAAAGTGGTGGCTGTTCAATCGGCATAATTTCAAAGTCACGAATGACTAAATGGTCAGGAAGATTAAAATGTTCGGAAACATGTGTGTCTTCCTCTAGCCTAATATCTGAGAGGTGTCGAGTTGCCCGCCATCTTAATGGACATTTGGTTTCGCCGACATACTGTTTTTGGCACAATTTGCATGAAATTAGATAAATAACATTTTCAGAGTCACAATCTAGATTAGACTGAAGTTGGAACTTGCTTTTGTTCTGAAAGCTCGTGAAAGTATTCTGGTTTGGGAGAAATTCATCTAACTTGCACCTTTTCTTTCCGCATTTGCGAGATTCGCCTACACCTATAATAGGACGATTGTGAGAAATTTTGGTAGGCCGACGATTTGAGGCATTATCTGGAATGGCTTCCAAGCCGTCTAATGTTTCAGATTTGATTTTGCGCAAGGATCGTGAGGAGTAACCTCGTGGTTTGAGGGCTTTGAATAGGGTAGAGCACGCTTCTTCAAAGTTTCTCCTATCACTCGAATTCCTGTGAAAACGGATTATTTGTGATTTAACTATTCCTTTAAAAGTATGTGGTGGATGGAAAGATTTTTTGTGCAATAGCTGATGCGAATCGGTTGGTTTGAAATACACTTTGTAGTCTAAGTAGCCAGTTGTTTCATACTTTAGACCTTTATATACAGTTACATCCAGGAAATCTACGGACATCTCGTCAATGGTTGCTTTTAATTTGATATTCGGATCGTGATTGTTCAGAATTTCGAAAAATTCATCAAACTCTGCCTTTGTGTGTTGCCAAATCATGAAAATGTCATCAAGGTACCTGCGATAAATGAGGGGATGTTTTGGACACTTTTCTAACGCTTCCTCCTCCCACTCTGCTACGTAAATATTGGCAAAACATGGGCTAAAGCGCTTGCCCATCGAGCAGCCGCAAATTTGTTGGTAAATTTCGCCATCGAATTCAAAATCATTGCCTTTCAGACTCAGCTCTAATAGAGCTATTACTTCTCTGTCTGGCCTGTTGGTGTCTGGGTAGTTCATGAATGCTCTACGGATAGAATTTATACCCTTCTCGATGTCAATGTTTGTATACATAGCATCGATGTCAAGCGTGACCAAGAATGAATTTGGAGGTATCCAGGTCTCAGAGACCTGTGATAAGAAGTCTTCTGTGTTTTTCAAGAAGCTGGGGTGTCTATTTGCTATTGGCTGTAGATGGTAATCGATGTATTCACTGATTCTGTAGGATTCTGAGCCACAATCAGAGATTATAGGTCGCCCGGGCGGTGACATTGGGTCCAACCACGAATCTATGGGTTTATGAATTTTTGGCAAAAGATAGAAAGTCCGTGGTTTTGACTCAAGTTTAGCAAAGAGATACTTATGTTGCTTTTCGGTGATCTTCTTGCTATCGAGCAATTTTTGAAGAATCTCATTAAATTTGCTGCAATTATTTTGCCAAAGTGGTTTGCTTAGTTTCTGGTAATGCTTTGGGTTACTAAGTTGTCGTTGTGCTTCACGTTTATAGTTATCTTTAAGCATTATTACAGTCGCCGACCCTTTATCTGAAGGTTTGATGACAATTTCGCTGTTTTTAGACAATTCAATTAAGGCCTGGCGTTCCTCATAGGGTAAATTTGGTTGATCATTAGGGAATGTAGAATTTTTAACACGTTCTGAAAAGAGTTCTATGCTTTCACCGATCGCTGGGTCCAGGATTTTTACGTTTGGTGCCCAGCCAGTTTTTTCAATGAATGGTGGAATGTTACTATTAGAGTTACGAAAGAAGTCTGCTAACTTAATACGGTGACTAAATTCAGATGTTTCCATACAGCCATTATCTAAAAGAGCATCCAAACCTGTTTTAGGTTTTGGTGTTGGGACAAATGTAAGACCAAAATTGAGCAGTGACTGCTCTGCTTCACCTAATGGGGGAACCAGTTAGATTGACAATATTACTGCCCAGTCCTGTTTCCGGGCGGATGTTACCCTGGCCCTTGTCTAGTTTAAATTTAGGAATTTAAGCCAGGCAGAATACATCGAGTTAGCTGTCTTCTCAGTCCAATGAATGTTATCCTTAACAACATTAAATTCGGAGAGTCTAAGTGCAGGAATGACAGTCACAGATTTTGATGATTCAGCCGTCGAATTGATGGACTGAATCGCCAACTTCTGCTGAGCTGTCAACCGACTTGAATAGTTAAGTTTTGCGAAGTAAATCGCAGTCTTTGGGAATTTGGACTTAATCGCACTGAGAAGCAGCATTAATCTATGTTTTGAACTAGAGATGGGTTCATTCATATCATTAATGCCAATGTCAATCACTATTTTCTCTGGTTTAAATGATCCAGTGTACTTTTGAATTAGTCCTCTAGCATGACACAATTTAGCTCATGGGTAGCAGGCAACTTGCGTTTCAGGGTGGGGCTCAACATTAATGCGACTCAGGTTCGAAGCTCCAAAGATGAGTACTTTGTTCGTGAGAACAGGTAGTCGCCAGTCAATTTTGTTTTCGATTTCATGACGAAATTTCCAAAAAATGTTTCTCTCCAACATGGTGGGTTGTTGGGGTCTATTTGCAAATTTAATAGGACGCACCTCCGGTGCATTACTTGGACCTGGAGTTGGAGAGAAGCTGGGCTGTGGCAGTTTCCTTGTTGGGGATGGGGTCTTGAGACCCGATGGTTGACTGCTCTGGGGGGATTTCTGAGAAGCGCCAGTCCGTGGACCAGATTTGCTACCATTAACCCTTTCCCTCTGTGGCAAGGGCGTATATTCGTTTGGGTCATTTAGATTGCCTAGTGGAGAGTCAGGTAGTGGGATTAATGATGCTTCAAATAGCATATCTCTAGGGCCAGAATCTAATGGTAGCAATGGAGAGGTTTTATTGTCTACTCGTTTTGTGACTGGCGGCGAAGTTTCAGGTGATCGGAGGCGTTTTTTCATTTGTGATTGTGGGGCCACAGTTGGTATCATGACCAGAGGCGTGGCTTGTGCGAGATTTTGAATTGGTTGGTGAGATGGATCTATCGGTCGCACAAAATCGTAAAAAGAACTAATCGCATTAATGTCGAGCTTTCTATTATAATTGTTTTTTGCCCAGCGTATAGCATTGGATTTAGCACGACCTAGGTCTAAATGTGGCATTGCCTGTGTGAGGACTACTTCAGTTCTAATACTACCAAGTTGTTCATTATAGTGATTTAACATGGCCTTAATGGTAGATTTTGCCCACTCAAAATTCACATTCCAGATGGCAAAGTAGATGTCATCATTTGGTATAGCTGGCTTACAAAATCCATTCAGCTCTTCCACCTTCCTGCTAAGCCCATCAGGGAGAGTTTCGGCATCTAAATGCCTACGTAGCGTAGCAATATGGTGGAAGCACTGAATTATTTGGTAATACAGCTTTACCAGGCGCGCATGCGCAGATGAACCCCCTTTACCATCTCCATTCTTCCTACGACCATTCTTAATAGCCATTCAGACAGACAATCGTTCAATCTAACTAGCAATCAGACAGGCAGTTGAGCAGGTAAGAACGATTCGATCAGGCAAACTCAAATTCAAGCACACAAATTCATTCACATCAACTACAAATTGAACCAATATATTACTTACACCTGAAAGACAAATTATAGAATTAACATGTAATATGCAAGGGTTAACAATACAACAATACAATACGCAATATTATAAGTTACTCACAGTAATTATGGACACCGTCAATTGGCTAAATGCATTTCACATGGATGTGCTTCATCAGTAGCCTGTATGACAAATCTGTCAGTCCTTCAGTATAGACAGCTTTATATACGTTTACTGAATTACTCAATCAACTTTGAAAAACTACTCTATGGTTTAATTTGAACAATTGAACTTTGTGCAATGTTTGAATTTCCTTTGATTCGGATTTATCATAAACATCATTAATAAAGCCAATGATTAGTGGACTGGTTTCACTCCACACAGATTAGTGAAATTTTACTCTTCCGAATTGGATTGATAAGTGAGTAGTGTTTCCTTCACGAGATCATGAATCGATCATTCAAAGGTGTTATATGCTTTTGTTGGGACACTCAATTTTGCCTTTTGATTCCTTTTGATCATTTGATGCCGAAAAAATTAATCAAGTTTGGAGGACATATTTTGTCATTTTATAGAATTTTGTTCGCCACACCGGAAAGGCCACTGCAGTGTTTATAATTAAACTTTGTTCATACATGTAGAAAGAAAGTAGTATTCAGCTCCCTTAATTTTATGTGAGTGAGTGGCTGGACGGACACACAGAGAGCCGGATGGC
>CM067359.1:34833114-34835614 GCA_034401795.1 Chaetoderma sp. LZ-2023a
AATCCAAGTTTGATGACAGAGAGGCTAATTCCACACAAGTTGAAGATGAGGATCAATACCCTCTGGAAGAGAGTTTTAATTTAGGACAAGTAAAATTTAGGTCGCAAGATACTGAAACTAACTTTGAATTTCCACTGAGTACACTCAATCTAGACGATTTAAATAATATAGAGAAAGTAATTGGTGTCTCGGATCGATTGAGTGGAACAAAGCGACAGAAAGATGGAGAGAGTTCTGAATCAGAAATAGAGGAAAGTGATATAGAAGACGATAATATGTCAGTCGCTGAATCTGATATATCCATTCAAACACAGAGTTCTAAATCACCTGATGAAATGGTCATGTACAGGTCAGAGGCAGGAGAGGTGTTAGTTCCATATGTGACGGCAAATGGTGTTAAATATAGGCATCTGCGTCATGATTCAGATATATTAAAATATAAGCATTTGGAAAAAGTTGAGCTAAGTAATGCAGCGTTTGTGAGTAAAATAGGTAAATGGTCTAAGAGAGGGTCGAAAAAAACAAAATCTAGTTAGCTTAATAATGGCGGTTTTACACAGCATTTTATTACCTTTTATGCTAATTTGCACACTCAATTGTAGAGGCTTAAATAGTGACATAAAGCAACGTCACTTACTAGAGACTCTGAAAAATGAGCAGATTGACATTGCTTTGATACAGGAAACAAAAATTCAGAAGTCAGAATTATACGATAATTTAGAAAAGATTTCTGGATCCAGAATATTTTATTCGTTATCTCAAGATAATAGTGCAGGCGTAGCAATTGTTATACTCCCTCGTTGTTCAGCCTATGTAAATATAATCTCTTCAGTATCAGGTGCAAATGGTCGCTGGGTGAGAGTCACGCTAGATATACAACAAACACGTATCACGTTGCTGTGTATATATGCACCTACATCTCATCAACTACGTCGTAATTTTTTTAAGGAGATGTCTAAAACAGCACTAGATAACATCACTGAAAACTTAGTAATGGGTGGTGACTTTAATTGTGTCTTAGACAAAGAAAATGACAGGAATGCAACTTCAACTTATACTGATACATCACATAGACTCTTAAAAGAAATATGTGATAATGAAAATTTAGTGGACACCTATAGAATATCAAAACCTCATGGTAAAGATCTTACATGGTTTTCGGTAGATGGTAAAGTTGGTTCAAGGATCGACAGAATTTATGTGAATAGTTTGTTAACAGGGTACTGGAGAGATGTTAATATTAAGCCAGTTGCATTCTCTGATCATAACATGGTTTGTGTAACCTTTGCCAATGCTGACTGGGTAACAAAAGGGGTCGGGTTTTGGAAATTAAACACAACACTGTTGGGAGAAGAATTTTATAAGAATAATATAGAGAGTTGTTGGCAACATTGGATTAATAGGAAAGCATCATATAAGAGCACATTGCAATGGTGGGAGGATGTTAAACTGGATTTAAAGTATGTTTCCCGAAAGTATGCTATTAGAAAAGCACAGGAAATA
Source organism: Chaetoderma sp. LZ-2023a (assembly GCA_034401795.1). Classification (NCBI taxonomy): domain Eukaryota; kingdom Metazoa; phylum Mollusca; class Caudofoveata; order Chaetodermatida; family Chaetodermatidae; genus Chaetoderma; species Chaetoderma sp. LZ-2023a. The sequence goes on from CM067359.1 coordinate 34,834,618, forward strand.
CGCAAACGCAAGAAAACACTTCATCGATCACTGATGAAAATTAATGCTAAAGTAAATAATGGTGAAGAGAATTATTATGAATTACTGGTTAAAATTAAAAGTAAAATAAGAGATATAGAACAATATGAGTTTGAGGGTGCAAAAATTAGAGCAAGAGCCCAGATGCACGCAGAAGGGGAAAAGCCAACCCGATATTTTTGCGCATTAGAAAAAGCACGGGCAATAGATAAGGTGATGTGCTCATTAAACATGCCGGATGGTTCAACCGTCTTTACCAACAATGAAATGAGTACTATTGTATGCAATTACTATGAGTCATTGTACAAGTCAGAAGGAATTGATGAAGATGCAAAATTGGATTTGTTAGCAAATATAGACAAAAAGGTGTCAGACAGAGGCAGTGAATTTTGTGATAAACCCTTAACACTAGAAGATTTAACTAAATCCCTTAAAGGTATGAAACTAGAAAAATCACTGGGGTGTGATGGCCTTCCAGTTGAATTTTACCAAACGTTTTGGCACCTTGTAGGTCCAATAATGGAAGAATTAGGCACTGAAATTTTTTAGAAAGGCCATTTACCACCAACTATGGCTAGGGCATACGTAAGGCTAATATATAAAGGAAATGACAGACGTCTAATTCAGAACTACAGACCAATTTCTCTACTATGTGTAGACTACAAAATAATATCCAGAGCACTAACATTGAAACTAGGTAGTGTTTTGGGAGAAATCATTGGAACAGAGCAGACATGTGCTGTACCCAGGAGGACTATTCTAACCAATACCATGGTAATAAGAGACCTTATACAATTGGTTGAGAAGGATAGCATCCCTTCAGCTGTGATTGCCTTGGACAATGAAAAGGCATTTGACCGTGTGGAATGGGATTTTCTTTTTAATTCTTTGCAATCGTTTGGGTTAGGCTCAAACTTTATTAAATGGGTAAAGATTTTATATACGGATATCAAGAGTAGCTATTTATTGAACAATCAAT
>CM067359.1:34843114-34883114 GCA_034401795.1 Chaetoderma sp. LZ-2023a
AATATTTTGAAACTAATTTGACTGGAAGTTGTTGCTGCCATAGGCAGCAACAACTTGCAATCAAATTGGTTTGCTTACCTGTAGGATTGCTTTTATACCACGTTGCCAAACTGTAGCTGGAGCCTCTATGACTGAGCGTATATACCGAGGCAGACACACTGGGGGTTTTCTGATTGGTTGAAAAGTAAATCATGACAGCCATCATAGGGTGTAGAAATGTACCAACATTTAACTACTAAATCCTGAATATCTTTCATTAGCGGCGTGATAAAAGGCTTAAAATTACCTTGGATAGTTTATGACCGGCGTGTTAGATCGCCTGAATAGGTATTAAGAGATGGGATTAGTTATCCTTTAAGCGAGAGTTTAGTTACAATCGTTGCAGTGCTGGTGATTTGCAGAGTGTGGTCAGCCTAAATTGGCTTTAAATGTACATAGGAAAAATTTTAATAATGAATTTAGCAACAAATAGGGATTATAGCGCTAAATCAGAAAAATATCAGAAAAAATAGATGAAATATAAACACAGTACTACCGACACAATGCTATTGTTATTGAGCCAGCCAGTACTTGACTAATACAGGCGTTGACCAGTCAATGGAGGAATCCAGTTTCAGCTAAGGCCCGCCCAACTCTGGCGAAGCTCCACCACGCTTCACCCGTGTTGGGATCAATCGATCCATTCACTCTCTAAATTTCAATTTCCAGAAAACTATACAGGTAATCTGTTGAATATTTCGAAACTAATTTTGACTGGGTGCTGCTCTGTCATAGTCAAATTAGTTTCAAAATATTCAACAGCATGTTTATTAAATACTAACGACATACAATTCGTACAACAACGTTTAGTTCGCCATCAATTAAGCGTTCGTGACGAACCTATCTCCGTCATTCATGACGTCATTGGTTGTGGCGTCTTCATACACGTCACATAGTTGATTATGACGTCATATGATTGATGGATAAACTGGAAAGGGCCATACTCCAGTACCAGTCCAATGACGTGCGCCAAGAGAGTAATTCAGTAAAACATATTTTATATGTATAGTTTATTAAGTCATCGTTCCTTGTTGCTGTTGAATAGGCGTGGTTCGCGATAAAGTTAAACTGTAGACCAGATAAGATAGAGTATGATCACATTCCTCGTATAGAAGAGCGATATCTAGCTCAGCTTCTTTGAAAAGCAACATATATACGGGTACCCGATTCCTCCGCCCATACTAAGATATTATGAGCATTTGTAGTCGAGTCACCGTGTAAAATACTGTATCGATCTGCTTACATATTATCTTTGTACAGTAAACCCCGTTACCTGCCAATAACGGGCACTGCGCGGAGAATCTAAACGGCTATGATAAATAGCCGTTGGAGCCAATTGATTATTGACGGTGGTTATTAGCGCGTGCAGTTGACCAGCCGTTTTAAAAAGCACACTTGGCAGGCTACAAAAAGCAGGTGTCCTCAGCGGGTCAGATTGTTGTTTCTAATATATAACAGTGATGTCGTATCTATATATAAACATTTGCGACATTATTGCATTATTTCTATGTTGCAAGGTATTGCGAAATCCGAAATCTATGTAAAATATAACGAGCAACACTTCATACACATTATATTCGTAGACGGTTACACATATACTGCATTCAGTAGCGAGAAATTTCTACTGAATCCTGCGAGACACCTGTAATCAGAATCAGAATCAGTTTCTTATTTACGTCAGCCAGGTGAGTTGTCTTTTAAGCGTCATAATAGTAAGACCTGTCTATTGTGGACACAGCGGATTGTTATGATAAACGACACATTCCTTATGATGAAAGTAACACATCTGTTGAATATTTTGAAACTAATTTGACTGGGAGCTGTTGCTGCCTATGACATCAACAGCTTCCAGTCAAATTTGTTTCGAAATATTCAACGGCTATCCCATGTAGTTGTTTTGAAGCGGAGACACTGTGATTGCAATGGTTAAATGGATGTCACCACGCTTTTCAATAGAATATGTTCATCTTTGTCCCAGTATCAAGTGCCAGCTATAGACAGGTAAATAATCGCTAACTCTCATCGCATGGATTTTCAGAAATATGGCTTCCACTTGGACAGTCAGCAATCATGATTAATATTTGGACATGCATTTGATTAAAGTCGTTGCTGCCTATGGCATCAACAACTTTCACCAACACATTCTTCGAAAGAGGTAGTAAGATTTTATCTAGGACCTATAGCATGGGTTAAATATCATCCCTCGATAGTCTTAAATTAAATGCCATTTCAATATATTACGCTCGCGTAGAGCTCTCCCATTTATCCGCGTCCTTATTGCGCTCCCACCATATCAACGTTCATCGACCGGGGTGAGACAACTTCCCTTCACCCGACGCCCAAGTATTCCCACTATTTCCAACCCATGCCTCACTCAAGTCCACCCTTTTCACATAAGCCACTTTTATCTCACCACCCACATTCATCGCACCCTTCCCCATAAATCCGCCATCTCGTCCCCGCTCACTTTCACCCTAAAACCTTACATCCGCCACACATACTTTCATACTACGACTCGTCCACCAACCACTTTCACCCCGCCTGCACCATTCCCATTCACTGTGATCACAAACCACCAACACTGCCACCTACGTTCACATATACCTAATTGCACCCCCAACCCCACCCCATCCCCCTCTCTCTCCCTCCCTTTCCCTCTCCCCCCTCTCTCTCCCTCCCTCCCCCCCTCTCTCTCTCTCTCTCTCTCTCTCTCTCTCTCTCTCTCTCTCTTCACCAAATCACTCCAACCACTTTTAACCACGTGACCTTCCTCCCATGCACTCACTCGCACCAAGCTGTTATCACTTCCACCTACTGTCACCCACGCCCCATCTCCGCTGTGTCCAAGTTTATGTGCCATATGGCAGCAACAACCTCCAGTCGAATTAGCTTCAACAAGTTACCTGTATAGTTACCTTGAAATTGGGATTCTGGCAATCTATGATTCAAAGTATATAAATTCCCTGTATTAGATTGTAGCTATAGCATGTGTTTCGTGTCATATAAGAAATACAGGATGAAATGTGTTAATTTAAATCCAGATTTACGTATTTTTAATGTACTATGGCTATATAGCACTTTCCTAATCACCCACCTCTCCATCTACTCACCATTCATCTACCGCGTAATGACGTCCACCTTCATCCACGCCACACCCACGTTAGCGTACTCCACCATCACCCCTAGCCACCTTCACCAACTCCGCTTCTATTTCGCACACTTTGATTAACGCCACCTTAGCCGACCCACTGTTGCCCACTCCATCTTGATCAACTGTACTTTCAAACATGGCACACACGTACCACCCACGCCACCTCACATCCACCCACCTTGTCTACGCCACATCTCTTACACTCCCTTCTACTCACGCCATATACAAACACACAAGCTTCTGCCAACGCCGCCACTCCCACCCACTACCACCAACGCCCGTCACTCCATCCACTTTCACCTCATAGATTATAACCGTACAGACTCATGTTCTATTTCCACACGAGCATCGTGTCCTAGTAGAAAATTTCTGCGCTACATAAAATCACAGGGTAGACCAATACCAGGCCAATGCGCTCCAGTACCGGCCAAATAACCTGCCTCGTCAGGGATTAGTTTGCGTTCAAGATTGTCTCTTCTCGTTTTCGGTAGAAATGTACTTGAGCAGCCATTAAACGTCCATATTGCTTGACCAGATATGCTAAATGGTCATATTGGAATACACATATTGGTATCTGCGGGGTCAATGTCTATAGTTTGTGTCAAAGATACATGTTTTGCTTTTTGTAGAACTTAAAGGAGAGCTAACATCATCTTATAAATAGCTATTCACGGGATATAAGATGCCACTCATAAACTATACATGCAATTTTAAGCTTTTTATCATGCCGTTAAAGAAAGATATCCAGGCTTTATTAGCTAAATTTTGACACATTTCTACACCCTATGATGGCTGTCATGATTTACTTTTTGACCAATCAGAAAATACCTAACGTGTCTGCATTGGTATGTACGCTCAGTCATAGAGGTGCCATCTATAGTTTGGTAATGCGGTATAAAAGCAATCATATAGGTAACCTGTTGAATATTTTGAAACTAATTTGACTGGAAGTTGTTGCTGCATATGGCAGCAACAGCTTCCAGTCAAATTAGTTTCAAAATATTCAACAATATGATTATTGAATAATAAAGAATGTAATGCATTGGCACTTACATGACATCACATACTATAGCTCGAGTAGAGAAAATGGTGGCGAGCAATGCTCAATATTTACGTGGTATTACAAATCAGCTAAATTGTCAAACAGATAAGGGAATGTGACAGGATATGAATGGTATCGAATCTATAACCCATACTCTACCCGTGTAAAAACAAGATTTCAGATGAGATTAACATCCCTTTCATTTCCTTTTCCTAGAAACAGTCATTGAGTACAGTATAAAATGCATTATGGGGCACATCTGGGCGAGGTCACGACTTATGATCAAATTTACCAGCTTTCATATATGACCAAACATTCTCAGTGATATCCCAAGGAGACACCTTATTTCTACCTCAGTGTCAGACTGTCAGTTTCATCATATTGCAACCAATATTTCGACTTTTCGCTCACCCTTTTCGCATTATTATCATTAGTTATTGTTGATGCTTTCAGAGAACCAGGACTACATATATCTCTACAGAAGGATGGCTGTGAATCAGCAGAGAAAAACTTCCCTAAAACGCCTTAAGGCAGACTTGGAAGAACTGTCACGTTCCCCTGTGGCAGGGATCTCTGCTGCCCCGTTAGAAGATGATATGTTCGAATGGCACTGTAATATCTTGCTTTCTGATGTGCCGCAACACCTAATTCTGTTTATCCCCGAAGAATATCCGTACAAAGCACCAAGTGCTGAACTTACAGGAGAATTCATGTATGATCGTGGTTCATCTATGCCGGGACTGAAGGGCACAAAGATTTGTATGCCACTGTTTTCAGATTATGAGGACTGGCATACAGAGTGGAAAAGTGAAAAGGCATTGGGCTGGTCTCCAGGCTATACAGTTCAAACATGTCTACTTAATACATTGTCGTTTCTTGCGGATACACAACAGAGTCAGCACATTAATACAAAATCTGCAGAAGGATACTGTTGTCCTGATTGTGGGCACTCATTCAAAACACCGTATCCACCTATTCATACAAACGATTCTGTTAAAACACAACCGAGTACAAAACATCATGCTTCCAACACGACACATCTGCTTCAAACACGTGACACGTCGTCCAATACACCCCTTAGAGAAAACATAAATGAACTGATTCAGGATAGATCCAAGCCAAAACTGAGCAGAACTACAAGTGAAGAACCGTATGTAGCACCCAGACGAAGGCTACGAAGGAGCAGAAGTGATATATTCCCGTGTGACACATCACGAGTAACAATAGCGAAAGACACGAATGATTTGGTAGGTAAACTTAAAGATTTGGCTGAAAGGTTCCAAATAATTGACTATATGTCTAAGGACACATTTGAACCGCAAGTGACACCAACATCAAACAATGACATATATGGTTATGGCTTAGAAATAAAAATTAACCATTCTCAAAAATGTCTGGCCACACCATATGAAATTCTGACTGCAGGTAGTTTCTTGTCGATGAAGGAATCGAATGGTTATGTACAAAGTATAATGAAGTGGGAACTCAGCCATTTCTTGCCACTTTATTTGTGTTCAAGTCATGCATCCGGAATAAAAGATATCTTTGAACAAACTGTGAAGGAGATATGTACATCAGTTTTCCCGTATGAATCGCCAGATATCACAATCACTGAACAGATATTGAATATGATTCCAATGCTTTTGTGGGATGGACGATCATTGAAAGGTGATTCTCGCATTCTGGGATATTTCGCCATTCATCGGCTGTTACTCTGGGCAATAGATACATATACTGACCTCCAGGAAATGGTGGATGCTCGGTTGCAGGTATGTATCACAACGAGAATCACAATGGACCTTTCCATTTTGGCTACGCCCCGCCCTTTCTCTAGCTAAGCTCCACTCACACCTCGCTCATGTGGGCATCGACAGATCTCTGAACTCCATGACTGTCAATTTCCAGAAAACTATACAGGTAAGCTATTGAATATTTTGGAACTAATTTGACTGGGCGCTGTTGCTGCCATAGTTGACTTGACTCATACTCTCAGCTTAGTGTCTGCAAGTAGCAGTCTCACTAGTTGCAGCTCATCTTCATTGCAACTGGCCTGGCGTAGTACATTTAGGATCTTTGCGTGTTTAATTGTGTCGAAGGCTCATAACATGTCAATGCCCATTTTGTGGAAATCCCTGTGTTTGTACATGACTACATACACACGCATGCGTTGAGCCTATACAATGTTTGCGCAGCTACGCCCACATTTAAATCCATTTTGACATGCTCCAGTGAAGTCATCGATTTTGTCTTGGGTGTGGCATAGAATAATATTGGATTGGAGTTCCATATGCTGCTGAGGAACACACTGGGCCGTAGATTAGCGTGGCGACTTCTTGGGCTTGGGTAGCGCGATAAGGGTGCCTCGGCCTATAGCATCGATGGGAAAGTGGTGCATAAAAGCGGAGTTGATTAGGTGCGTGATTGGTTTTGACATAATGACACTTGCGTATTTGAATAGTTCATTGCTCATGCCAGCAGGCCCGGATGCACGCCCATTTTTCAGTCCCTAGAACCATTCTCGAATTGCCTCGGCTTTACGTTGGTTAGTCCCGATAAAGTGTCATTCAGAGTTGTGTACAGTGAGTGGTAGTGTGTAGTCAATAACTCTCAGTGCTCTGGCTGCCCGAACCATTTTGTGACATTCATCCATGGCAGTGATTTCATCTGCTAGGGAGTCTGCTTGTTGAATTGCAAGATCTTTTAAGCGTTTGGTGATGTGGCGCAGAATGCTATGGCGTTCCCTGCGTAGTTTGGTTCGGTCTTCACTTTGACCACTTTGATAGATACGCATCCATAACGCTTTCTGCTCTGCTGATAGTTTTACTACTACAGGATCATCTGTATACTTAGTTCGGTTGTTTCTGAGAACTCCTATGGCATTGAATTGCGTATCAGTTGAACTTGGGTAGGTTGTAGGTGACTCTATACCCTCTTGCCTTGTATGGCGTTAATACATTAGGTAGAGATGGTTCATCTGGAGGTGTGTAACGACTGACCTATGGTCAGAATATAGGTCTGCACCTCCATAGGAACGAGCATCCCGAAGTAAGGGGTTGCTTCTATTTTGCATAGTAGGCTCCATTGCTTCAAGGTATACGTGCAATTTAATGTCGCATTCAACCTCTATTCGCAATGCAGAAATCTTTCTTGTAAATAAATAAATAAATAAATAATATACCTGCTGCTGCTGCTGCTGCTGCTGCTGCTGCTGCTGCTGCTGCTGCTACTACTACTACTATGTGCTGCTCCTATGTGCTGCTAGTATGTGCTACTACTATGGCCTGCTAGTATGTGCTGCTAGTATGTGCTGCTAGTATGTGCTGCTACTATGTGCTGCCACTATGTGCTGCTACTATGTGCTGCTACTATGTGCTACTACTATGTGCTGCTACTATGTGCTGCTACTATGTGCTACTACTATGTGCTGCTAGTATGTGCTGCTACTATGTGCTGCTACTATGTGCTGTTAGTATGTGCTACTTGTATGTGCTGCTGCTACTATGTGCTGTTACTATGTACTCCTATTATGTGCTGCTACTATGTGCTGCTACTATGTGCTGCTACTATGTGCTACTAGTATGTGCTGCTACTATGTGCTGCTAGTATGTGCTACTACTATGTGCTACTACTATGTGTTGCTGCTACTATGTGCTGCTACTATGTGCTGCTACTATGTGCTGCTACTATGTGCTCTTAGTATGTGCTCCAAGTATGTGCTGATACTATGTGCTACTAGTATGTGCTGCTACTATGTGCTGCTACTATGTGCTGCTACTATGCGCTGTTGCTGCTGCTACTACTACTACTACTACTACTACTACTACTACTACTACTACTACTACTACTTTTCTTTTGTTTTGAAAATCCGACGCTCACGCAGTCGGACACACTTCACGGAGGAACTCCTTTAAAAAAGGCTTGCAAAGCCCCATAAGAAATCGGGTGAAATAGCAGGCTTTATTAATACTATATGAATAACAATACAAACTTTTTCCAAATGCTTATATTTTAATATATCTGAATCATGACGCAGATGCCTAAATTTTTCCCCGTTTGCCGTCACATATGGAACGAACACCTCTCCCGCCTCTGACCTGTACATGACCATTTCATCGGGTGATTTAGAACTCTGTGTTTGACTGGATATATCGGATTCAGCCACTGACATATTATCATCCTTTATATCACTTTCTTCTATCTCTGATTCAGAACTGTCTCCATCTTTCTGTCGCTTTGTTCCACTCAATCGATCCGATACGCCAATTACGTTCTCTATATTATTTAAATCATCTAGATTGAGTGTACTCAGTGGAAAATCCAAGTTAGTTTCAGTATCTTGCGACCTGAATTTTACTTTTCCTAAATTAAAACGTTCTTCCAGAGGGTATTGATCATCATCTTCAACTTGTGTGGAATTAACCTCTCTGACATCAGACTTGGATTGACTTGTTACTGGAGTAAGACTTAGCCCCTCATCTAGAACGTCTATTTCACCGCCTGCAACTACAGTGATTGGATTCTTAGTTTTTTCACCATGCCTCTCCTTAACATGGACTTCAGCTACAATCTCAGCAACTACCGGTTCTATGACATATTCTTTAGAAACATGCTTCTCATTAACATGGATTTCAGCTACAATCTCAGCAACTATCTGTTCTATGACATTTTCTTTAGAATGAAGGAAATTTCAATTTCCCTTTCTCCGAGATCTAACAATGCTTACCATTCTATTACTTCTGATACAAGCTATCTTGGATAGCTGGCCCTAGGTCTTTAGACTTAGTAAGCTTTACCGACTCCTGGAACCGGATACCCGGTTCCCAAAAACCGAGCACCCGTTTGCCATGAAACTCATATTGTTTGCATAGCCACCAAACAAGAGGTACCCATGGCTTGCCTCCGTGGGGCTGGGAGGCAGGGTCCGTAATAGAATGGTAAGTATTGTTAGATCTCGGAGAAAGGGAAATTGAAATTTCCTTCATTCTCCTTCGATCAATGCTTACCATTCTATTACTTCTGATATACACCATATTTAGACAGTAATCTGGTGGGAAGGGGCAAGCCATCAATTACTACTTTTGCCCCTTGGAGAAAGAGCTTAGACTTAAACTTGACAAATGGAGACCTAAAAGGACCATCAAGTTAAAGGGACCGAATCACATTCGCATTACTGTCTCCCCCTTTTTTTCTCCTAAGAAAAGGGAGAGAACTCACGAACATGCATCTCGCCTGAAACACAAATATGCTAAGAGGGTTAACCCCTCTTTGTATATATCAGCCTGTGAATGAGCATGAATATATAAGATGAATGAACATGCTATATACACTTAATACAAAAAACTCTCAATCTTGAATTACCTCATGATTATTGGATTCCAGACGTGGAGCCTTCAACCAATCACATGTCCGGCCATCAATGACTCAATCTGGTTGACATCCTCTTGCTTGACCATGTCTGCCTCTTAATTCTTGCTTTACAAATGTCAAAAAGGGAGAAGAGCAGTGTGGCCGTTTAACTATTGTTTCAAAACAGCTAAGGCGAGTGGATTGGCGGAGTTTGACACATCCCTCATATAGTAATCCGTGAAAGAGGACTCAGTGCCATTGTGCAACAGCCATGATGTCCTCTAACGGAACACCATTGTAAAGGGCCGTCGAGGTGGCTATTCCTCTAACATCGTGTGCCTTTGTGCATTGCACCTGGTGCCCAGTCGCAATCTCATGGGTAGTCTGAATGCATTCGACTACCCAACGACAGATAGAATCCATGGATGCGGCGCCATATGCCTTCTTACGGCAGATCCACAGATTTCTATCATTTGACCGTAACGAGTCTGTCTATTTTTTGTACTTAGTCAAAGCACGGACTGGGCACCAGACACTGGTATCACGATCAAACCTAGTTAGTTTCGGTATAATGAGCGGTTTGCCAGGATATCTCAAAGATTGATTCATCGACATAAACTCTGCTCTTGGCAGTAAACACAGACCCTCCCCGGAGAAATAAATCGGTCCCTCTCTGCTGAAAGCACATGGATCTCACTGCGCCTTCTAGCTGAGGAAGCTGCCAATAGAAAAACCGCCTTTAGAGTCAAATGCTTTAGACTAGCCAAATGCAATGGTTCGAAAGGGTGCTTGGCCAGTACATTAAGCACTAAAGATAGACTCCAAACTGGAATGACTACCGGTTGTCTCGGTCGGAGATTACTCATTCCCTTCACCATCACATTTAACTTGGCCACCTCTGGACTATCCCTGTTGGCTAGACAAGGGATAACTGATGCCAAAGCTGACTTATATCCAGCAATTGTGACAGGAGCTAGTCCTGAAAAGAACAGCCCACAGAGAAAGTCTGCTATTTGCTGAATAGTGGATTGAAAGGTACCAATACCCTTTCATTCACACCAGTCTGCAAATTTGTTAACCTTGTTGTTATATGACTTGAAGGTTGACCCCCTTCTCGCAGCTGCGATGAATTTCGCAGCCTGTCGAAAAAACCTTCCAACGTGGAACGTTGCTTGATAACTTCCATGCAGTCAATTTGAACATTTCGGGATGCTCGTGTAGGAATCGTCCCTTGGCCTGGGAGATTATGTTCAGAATCTCGGGTAACTGCACTGGATTGTCCACCAGCAGATCCAGAAGATCCATGAAGCACGACCTGATGGGCCAAAATGGCGCTATTAGGAGGATCAGGCATGGTTCCTCTCTGATCCTCACCAAAATCTTCGGCAGAAGAATGGTGGGCGGGTACGCGTAAGCGTGCATCCCTCTCCAGCCTATCGCCAGAGCATCTATAACAACAGCATTTGGATCTGGAATCAGCGAGACATAAGTCATGATTTGAGAATTTTCATTTGTGGCGAACAAGTCCACGTTGGGTTTGCCCCAATGCTCGAAGATCCTGTGAAGAACTGGAGGGTTGAGAGACCATTCTTTTGGCAGAATTCTCTGTCTCCGAGACAAAGCATCCGCCAGAATGTTCAATCACCCAGGAATGTCAGCTGCTTTCAAAACAACTGAGTAATTCCTGCACCATTGGATCAAGTGCCACACCTTCATACATAGTGTGGATGACTTGGTCCCGCGTTGGCGATTTATGTATGATACTACTGTCGAGTTGTCCGACCATATCAATATCGCCTTGCCCATGACTTTTGGAAGAAATCTTTCCAACGCCATTTCCACTGCCATCATTTCCAACATATGCAGCTGTGAACTCCCGTGAACACGTCACGCATGGACAGGCTCACGGCCCCACGAGCAACAGCCTCCCAGCTAGGAGCCATTGCTGATACACCAGGAACTCCGGTACCGCATGGTTCTGCCGCCACCCCATGGAAAACAAGTCCATGGAATAGGCTCGCATGGAAAACCGTGCGGACCCGTAGTGGTTGAGGAACCGTGGCCATACACAGGCGCCAATGGCAACCCATGCCTGACCACTGGACCAGGCGAGATAGGTGCATGCCATGCCTGGCCAGCCACACCCGTGGCCGTGTCAGTTTGTGGCAAACCAACCAGCATGGGACCGGTGCTCGGTACTGGAGTGGCCTCAACCATGGGCAGAGCTGCTGTCATCGCTTGCGCCAAGCTGGACAGATGGAGGGCGGTTCAGTCTAGGACGGAATCGACCTCCACGCTCTCCACCCATGCCATCTCAGGTCGCAGCAATCTCTCCTACTTGGCCTCCTCGTCTTCAGACTCTGAAGAGTCGTCACCAGACGAGGAAGCACTGGAGCCGACCTGACGAACGGCTCCCATGCCTGACGGATCGGCCACTGCTACTGGACCACTCGGAGGTGGCCGCAGAGAGACAGAACCCATCAGGCCGGAGCCCGACGGGACTGCCAGGAAGCCATACGAGATGGTTTCCTCGGTAGCTGGTCCAGAACCCTGTCCATGGATAGTGTCCGTACCAAGCACGGGAAGAGACTTCCCTACACCTTTCGGTAGCAGGGATGACACCAGCGTAGAGAGGACGCTATGCAAGAAGCCTTGCATAGCAGGTCCAAACCACGCTGGGTGTGCCATCTCCGCAACCTCTGGTTGCAGATGTGGAGCGCCCCCAGGGGCCGAAACGGATGCTCCACGATTTACTTTCGGACAGCCTGACCCCGCGTCAGACCCTGCCAAGTCCTTCGGGGAAAGGAACGTGACCATCATATAGGACGACTACACTGCACAAACGTCACACCTATTATCAAGATTACATGTTGTACACCTAAAGCAGACATGGTCCTTGAACATGACCTTCACGAACTTATGGCACTAGTCACATGATGGCGGGGTTGGCTTGGTCTATAATTAAGCACAAACCTACAATAAGCAAGCGGAATGAACAGGAATGGAAGGCAGACAAATAATTTTCAAATAATTTGACCATAAATTAATTGTAACCCTCCAGCACCCCACCCCGCAACGTTACCGCAAAGATCGCATTGATTATGACGACAAGAACGAAGCGGGCAAGATAACCCATATACTGATCCTGAAGGATGTATAAACGGAACCAGGAGCCACATCGCATAGCATTGGGGGTATATTTACTAATCAATATAAATTATACTCCTAACGAAGGCCAAAACGATGTGTGAAGAAACAACAAAATGAAACAAACTGCTGTAAAACACGGTAAAACCGCAGACCACACATCTTAATCAAGAATTTTAAAACCACCGATCATTGCAAACAGATCGTGATAACACGCAAAACTTGAAAGTTTTTCTGGTACCAATACAGTATGCAGCACCCAGAATCAGTTGAGCAAATTAATGAAACATTTTCTTCACATAAAAATCCGAGACAACTCGGGTGTGACGTCACCTGCTCGGATCATACGGGGAACGTCGTCAGCCGACTTTCGTGTTTTAATATAGCCAACACCTTATTTCATATCTGCCGATCGCCTGTTGGGGTTAAAGGAAGGCAACCAATCTGGCATATTTCATTGTTAACACACGTCCCAGATTCGGGGTCAGAAATTGGAACATGCGACACAGACGTAATTTTGAAGACCTAAGTCTTTTAACTATGGAATAACATGTAAATATATAACCTGGATATCAGCGGCTCCTTCCATGGTAATCCAAATAATCCTTAGAGAGCGAACACTAAGCTATCACAATCACAGAAAAAATGACTTAGAAAACTTTAAGAAAAAGCTAAGACACTTCCAACTGCAAAAAGCATGTAGCTCTTGTTGCTATGCAAACAAGAATGAGCTTCATGGCAAACGGGTACTCGGTTGTAGGGAACAGGGTACCCGGTTCCAGGAGCCGGTAAAGCTTACTAAGTCTAGAGTCCTAGGGCCAGTTATCCAAGATAGCTTGTATTAGAGGTAATAGAATTGTAAGTATTGATCGAAGGAGAAACAACTTGCTCTGCACTTTTATCACCACCCTTTTTGACAGATTTGTTCTGCAGGCATTGCCACTTAAAATGATCAGATAACCCACAAACTACACATTTGTTTTTGTTATGGCAATCTGTTGCACGATGTTCTGTGCTTAAGCAGATTCTACACTCTTTGATTTGCCCCCTGTACCATAATGGCAAGATAAATCGACCATCTACCGTGACCTTACTTGGGAGAGGTTGTTCTACCTTTTCGAACCAAATTCTTCTGATGCCAAGGTTCGATCAAATGGATAGGTTTCGTGTTCTACTTTTTCGCTCACCTGGCCAGAATTGCCAAGTGAGCTTATGCGATGGCGACCATCCATCGTCTGTATGTCGTCTGTTGTCTGTTGTCAGTCATCTGTCATCTGTCGTCTGTCGTCCGTCAACTTTTTCTTTAAACGACTTCTTCTCAAGAACCAAAATGGCCGATTTTTAGAAACACTTTAAAAAATCTCCGAAACCGCTGGAGGAATTGATATAAAACTCATAACACATCATCTATTGCAACGGTAGGCCAAAGTTTGTTGCAGGCAACCTGATTGGCCGATTTGCCTGGCCGCCATCTTGGATGACCTAGTTTTCGCAAAAACGACTTCTTCTCCCGAACCGCTGAGGGATAGACTTGAAATTTAGTGAATATGCTTAGGGACCAAGGTCCATTCAAGTTTGTTCAAAGGAAGTTTGTTCGGTAACAAACATGGCCGCCATCAACCAATCAACATTTAGCATTTCTTGGTCATGTGGGCTTTTTTGTATTTGATGTATTTTGATGGGGAAAATTGCTTTATATATGCTTATCAGGCTGTCGGATAAACGGTTTTCCTGCCATCTTGGTTTGTTTTCCTGCCATAGTCTCCCATAGTAAAGCAATGGGCCCATAGTAAAGCAATGGGGAATTCTTTAAACGACTTTTTCTCAAGAACCACTGAGACGATTTCAATTATATTTGGGAGGAAGCATTCATAGGGCATAGAGATCTAGGTTTGATCAAACGAAGCGGATCGGTCAAAATCCAAGATGGCCGCCGGCCAAAATTCCCGATTTTTAGAAACACTTTAAAAAATCTTCTTCTCCGAAACCGCAAGAGGAATTGATTCAATACTCATAACACATCATCTATGGCAAGGTTAGACCCAAGTTTGTTCAAGCCAACCTTATTGGCCTATTTTCTTGGCGGCCATCTTAGATGACGTGGTCTTCCCGAAAACCACTTCTTCCCCCAAACCGCTAAAGGGACAGAGCTGAAATTTATTAAATATGCTTAGGGACAAAGTGCCATTCAAATTTGTTCAAAGGAATTTCGTACGTTAAAAACATGGCCGGCATCAACCAATCAAAATTTAGCATTTGTTGGTCATATTGTTTTTTTTTGTATTTGATGTATTTTAATGGCGAAAATTGTTCTAAATATGCTTATCAGGCTGGCGAGTTCAAATATGCCACTTTCGAGACTGTCGGATAAATGGTTTGGCTGCCATCTTGATTTGTTTTCCCGCCATAGGCTCCCTTAGTAAAGCAATGGGCCCATAGTAAAGCAATGGGGAATTCTTTAAACGACTTCTTCTCAAGAACCACTGGGCCCATTTCAATTATATTTGTGAGGAAGCATTCATAGGGCATAGAGATCTAAGTTTGTTCAAATGATGCGGATCGGTCAAAATCCAAGATGGCCGCTGGCCAAAATGGCCGATTTTTAGAAACGCTTTAAAAAATCTTCTCCGAAATCGCAAGAGGAATTGATTCATTACTCATAACACGCCATCTATGGCAACGTTAGACCCAAGTTTGTTGTCTGTCATCTGTTGTCAGTCGCCTGTCGTCTGTCATCTGTCGTCCGTCAACTTTTTCTTTAAACGACTTCTTCTCAAGAACCACTGGGCTGATTTCAATTATATTTGGCAGGAAGCATCCCTAGGGCATAGAGATTCTAGTTTGTTCAAACGAAGCCGATTGGCCAAAGTTCAAGATAGCCGTGATTTTTAGAAACACTTTAAAAAATCTTCTCCGAAACCGCTGGAAGAATTGATTCAAAACTCATAACACATCATCTATTGCAACGGTAGACCCAAGTTTGTTACAGGCAACCTGATTGGCTGATTTGCGTGGCGGCCATCTTGGATGACCTAGTTTTCGCAAAAACGACTTCTTCTCCTGAACGGCTAAAGGGATAGAGCTGAAATTTATTACATATGTTTAGAGACCAAGGGCCATTCAAATTTGTTCAAAGGAATTTCGTACGCTAAAAAACATGGCCGGCATCAACCAATCAAAATTTAGCATTTTTTTGTCATATTGGTTTTTTGTATTCGATGTATTTTAATGGCGAAAATTGCTCTATATATGCTTATCAGGGTGGCGAGTTCAAATATGCCACCTTCGAGACTGTCGAATAAATGGTTTGGTTACCATCTTGGTTTGTTTTCCAGCCATATGCTTCCATAGTAAAGCAATGGGCCCATAGTAAAGCAATGGGGGAATTGGGCCGATTTCAATTATATTTGGCAGAACACATACTCAGGGCATAGAGGTACACGTTTGTTCAAATGAAGCTGGTCTGTAATTTGTCTGGCGGCCATCCTGGATTTTTGAAATGCCTTTAAAAATCTTCTTTTCCGAATCCGCATGGGGCATTGATTCAAAACTCATGACAGGTTATTTACAGAAACAGCTGAATCCAGTTTGTTCAATGGAACCTGATTGCCTAATGCTTTAGCTGTCATCTTGGATGACCTGGTTTTCATGAAAACAACTTCGTATCCAGAATCGCTGAACGGATTAGGCCGAAATTTGGGAGATATGATAAGGGACTAAGGGCAGTTAAGTTTTGTTCAATAGTAGTTAATACATAACGAAACATGGCTTCTGTTTTCTTGTTATAATTCTGCTCAACTCTGTAGGGTTCTACTTATTGTTGATGGCCTTTCTGGTTGAAATGCCTATGATGCAGGTGAGCGATACAGGCCCCTTGGGCCTCTTGTTCTACCTTGCCATACTTGATCAATTCATTGATAACCCGTTCATATGGGATCCCTAACGGAACCTTCATCTTAACTAATAGACGATCAGAATCTATTTCCTCCACATTACACACCTCGCCCTTCACGACAAGGACCTCGTCGAGCAACGTTTCCTTCACACTTTCATTAACTACGGTGACATTCCATACAGATTTGGAAACGTTAATGAGACCTTAAAGGACCCGTGGGCCTGCCCCACCTACGTCGTTCAACCTATGATACACCTCAATTGCCAAAACACCCAAAGCATGTGTCGTGATTTTAAGACTCAGGGTACGCTTATAGGAGGTTACCATGGTGTTTTTAATAAAAGAGGAAACCCATACTACTACAATATATAAAGGGGGATAATACAAATATATAATACCAAGACGTCAGAGAAAGAGCCAAACACTAAATAAATAGTGTCCCCTTTTGAAACCCTGACGCCTACCAACAAATATACGAATAGAGAGTACAGTCGTATATTTGTTAGTTTGAACCACTCAGTAAGTGGTTCACTAACACCTAACCGATTAAAGTATACTAACAGATATATGAATAGATAGTACAGTCATATATTTGTTAGTCTGTTCGAGTTGGCCGGGGACTAGACACATTTATATAATTAAAGAACTAGGCTTGCGATTACAAATGACAAAGGAATTAAATCTACTCACTCAAGCGATCTTGCCAAATATAATACGCTAGCCAACGAACTATAGAAATAGCATACTGGCGCGGGGAGAAATGCATTGCATTGACCACAGTAAGAGGAGACCTATTAAATGGCGGAAACCGCCAGCTAAGAGGAGTGCTTTTAGAAAATGGAGACACAAAATCCGCGCCAACCAAGACAAGAATTTACAAATTAAACATACAGTTTGAAAGGAATTACTAATACGAAATATATGTATGAAATTTATCTACAAAATCGCGCTAGAAACAAGCAAATTCGGGCAGCAATTGCAGAGCTAAATAAAAGCGTGCGTTTACTACTACTACTACTACTACTACTACTACTACTACTACTACTACTACTACTACTACTACTACTACTACTACTACTACTACTACTACTACTACTACTGCTGCTGCTGCTGCTGTTGCTGCTGCTGCTGCTGCTGTTGCTGCTGCTGCTGCTGCTGCTGCTGCAGCTCCTCCTACTACTACTACTACCACTACTACTACTACTACTACTACTACTACTACTACTACTACTACTACTACTACTACTACTACTACTACTACTACTACTACTGCTACTACTGCTGCTGCTGCTGCTGCTGCTGCTGCTGCTGCTGCTGTTGTTGCTGCTGCTGCTGCTGCTGCTGTTGCTGTTGCTGCTGCTACTACTACTACTACTACTACTGCTGCTGCTTCTGCTGCTGCTGCTGCTGCTGCTGCTGCTGCTGCTGCTGCTGCTGCTGCTGCTGCTGCTGCTGCAGCTCCTACTACTACTACTACTACTACTACTACTACTACTGCTGCTGCTGCTGCTACTGCTGCTGCTGCTGCTGCTGCTGCTGTTGCTGCTGTTGCTGCTGCTACTACTACTGCTGCTGCTACTACTACTACTACTACTACTACTACTACTACTACTACTACTACTACTACTACTACTACTACTACTACTACTACTACTACTACTACTACTACTACTACTACAACAACAACAACAACAACAAATTTTGTCTTGCAGGCATTCATTGATAATCCAGAGTGCCGCTCCAAGAAAGCATGTCCTGATCTTGGTGCTTTACCGATATTCTTAGCAGTGTCAGCAAAATACAGGTGCTTATTATAAAACTGCAATTATGTGTTAATATCATTTTCCATTTGTTATCACTATTGTAACTGCCACTCAGATATATGACGTCGCAATCAATAACGTCACATGTAGGTTGACGTCACAATACACGGTGACGTGTCTAGCTCCGCCATGAACGTTGAAAAGTCCATCGAGTGTACGAATTTTTGATGGATTTACTATGCAATAAACATTATGCTAAACATTTTGAAACTAATTTGGTGCAGGCGGCAACAACGTCCAGCAAAATTAGTTTCAAAATATTCAACAGCTTGGCACAATAATTACCTTAAAATTGGGATTCTGAGAATTCAGGATTCAAAATATTTAAATTAACTCCATCACCCCTAAACGTGGGTGGGACATAACTAGAAATTGGCGGGGCATAGCTAAACGTGGGTGGGGCATAGCTAGAAATAGACCTTTCTATTATCTAGAGCGATCTATTAAACTATTGCACTATTCAATCTTTCCATTTCAACATGAAAAAGTATCTATGTTTAAGACGACTGTATATCCAGGCTTGAATCACTGATTAAATGGCCAATCAGGATTGGCTATAGAAAACTAAATTTGTGCTTAGTCAATGTCTATTCCTAGGCAACGAGAAAGGTATTTTTATAAAATTTTCGAATGGAATGACTGGCTCGGATATTTATCCGATGATTTAAGTGATAAAATCTTAAACGTAGTCGGCTCATGGTCTGTAACTTGAAATTTACCAAGACCATTGCAGAAATAGTTTGAGACAAATATGGCCATTAACCCTTTAACATTCATATCAAGCAAAAACGGCGTCTGCAGTGGTCTTGACTCTTGAGAAATATCCAATTGCAGACCAAGAGCAGACTATTTTTGAAAACTTACCACTGGAATGACTGTCTCGATAAACGAGCCAGTAATTCCTGGCTCGATAAACGAGCCAGTAATTCCAGTGGTAAAATTTTCAAAAATAGTCTTCTCTTGGTCTGCAAATGGACAATTTCTATGAGAAAATAGGAATTCTTTTGAAGAAATTCGAGGGTTAAAGAGTTAACACGTTAAAGCGTGCGCGTACATTGAGGAATGATTTTCGATATGGATCCTCCCCAGTACCAGCACCCCCTCCGTCCTCCCCAGTCCCCTTACTAATACGTAGCATTTAGATTTCCATGTCCGCTTCTAAGGTTACAGCTGGCGATGGCAGAAAATGGAAACCTATATTTACATTCTTAATTAATATGTGTTTATTGAATGCACTGGTGTTTAGAATAATAAAGTATAGCAATATACTGCAAATGTGAATGGAGGATTCCTGTTTAGCCATCAATAATATGACGTCATAATCAATTACACGGAAGCAGCCTATAAACCCGTCCTATACCTAATACGTATACCTTTATTACGTGACGTGCAATTATGGCAAGAATGGCGTAGATAGGTTCGTCTCGAACGCTTAATTCATGACGGACTAAGTGTTGTTGTACGAATTGTATGTCTTTACTATTTATTAAACAGGCTGTTGAATATTTTGAAACTAATTTGTCTGGTCGTTGGCAGTAACAGCACCCAGTCAAACTAGTTTCAAAATAGTCAACAGCTTATTTGAATAGTTTTCTGGAAATTGATTGTCAGGGAGTTTAGGGATCGATCGATCCAAACACGGTCAAAGCGTGGGTATAGCTTAATCTGGATCCCTTCATTATTATTTTCAGATGGCTGGATATAGCTGACTCATATATGTCAGAGTTCTGGCGACGACAGACCACAGACTATGTCAGAAAGGATGCTAATCTCGGTATGGTAACACAAACTAACCATAAATGGGAAAGATGTTTTAAACTTATGAGGACACGCCATTTCACATATGAGTGCCGGAAGCAACTAGCATTTCAGGTAATGGATCATTCGATTGGGCTAGTGGAATTCGTTTGTGTGAGGATAGCAGTGTTTAAGAACAATCCTGATAATGCAGGTGCATGGCCACCCGGTATTGGCGCAGTAATGGCCCAGTGACCTGGAGCCTGTTCGTAAGGAAAACTATAGCTTGACGGAAGTAAACACCGTTTCGCCTACGGAACGATACGTTTTGCTAGAGCGCTTTGCTATTTCGCGAAACATGTTTGAAGGTGACTCGCGAAAAGCAAAACACGTTTTCAATCTGTGACGTAATTGCACGCGAAACAACGCCATACGTCACAAAGGCGTCATAATCATGTCGCGCAAAGGATGTTGGGATACCGTTTTAAAAAAACCCATTATTGTCCCTTATAGAATAGTCTTGTAGCAGAGCGCTTAGAGCGCCCTATTGAAACTATTTTTTTTCTCCTCCTACGGAAGTCGACTAGCTAACTATAGTCAGTTTGCTGGTTTACTGATCATGCGCAGGTGCTATGCTCAGTCGAACTTGATCGTAGTCGACTATAGTTCGTTGGTACCAGGTTTCCTATTGAATTACTATTGCAGAAAATTTGGAGCCGGGTACCAGTCTCCATTAACCCTTTCTGTCGTCTGTTTTGATGACCTACGAAAATGGGTTATTTTTGTCCGCTAAGACGTCAAAAAGCGTCCATATGGCATAAAGTGGGAAGGAATATGTGTTTGGGAATATTGACATACAATGTCATCAAACCTAAGTTATTTACTGAAATATTCACACTTTTATATGCATTTATTCGTGGTAAGCGATCGGTATCCGCCATTTTGAAAATTACGCAAATATCGCGCTAAGCATCTGAACCGAGGTCGGGTGCTCGGTTGACTATAGTTAACTATTTGAAGTTCGACTGGCATTCTAGTTAACTATGGTTAGGAGTCGAACTTGACCAAGGCCGCATTATTGGGGTCGTTGACGTAACTTGACTATGTCGTCAAAATTGAATCAATGTGACGTTACAACACGAGTGTTGCAAAACTTGCTCAAACGAATTTTCGCAAAAATGTCATGGTCATATCATATCACTGGAGTCGGAAGGAACTAGCATTACAGGTAATGGATCATTCGATTGGGCTGGTGGAATTCATTTGTGTGAGTATAGCAGTGTTTAAGAACAATCCTGATAATGCAGGTGCATAAACAGGCACGTCAATCAAGCAGCCAACAACATGCAGATGAACCTCATCATCGTAATTTTTTTAGGGCAGGGCCACTCTATTTGGCCAAATCTATGGCAACAACGCCAGCCAAATATGTATGCCGATCAGGCACAAACGATCATACGACCACAGCCAGTAGCACGGCACATAATGGTGCATCAGTAACCGATTCTGCGTCATCATATAACTCATTTCACAACCAAGCTTCAAACCTAGATTCATCACATAAATCCAATTAATGCTACCTCTACAAACAAGGGAGGCATCCAGATAGCAGAATGCGATATTGCGATACAGAATCCAAATAACACAAAGATAACCTTAATTTCCATTGATGCTAAGAATGCGGAAACAAACATGAAATTCCTACAGTTTCTAGCAAGTCAGAATGTGATAATCTTAATACAAGTGCATTGGCTGTACCAATATAAAGCTAAATTACTTTCCGAGAACTTCAATAACTCAGATCTACTCGCAAAATGCTCCTATATAAGCACCCAGAGGGTATGGGGGGTACTGCGATCAGATGGCCGGAGAAATTCAATAAACATATTAACAAGCTCCCTGATGGAAGCGTCCGAATCACTGCAATCGAACTCTTGGCTGATGTCCCTATTTGCATTATAAATGTGTGTATGCCATCTAGATCCTCAACAGCTTCAGAAGCAGAGTTCATGGGTGTACTTGACGAACCTCATGAAATAATCGAAAAGTTCAAGTCTACTCACCACATCTTGCTAGCCGGTGTTTTCAATGCGTCACTACACAGAGACCAAGGGATTAGAAGAGATACACTACTGAGGGATTTCATGAATGCGCGCAGCCTAGAACTTCCATGCAACTATTCTAGACAACCCACGTTTTGTTCAGAAAGTGGAAAACTTACTTCTCAGATTGATTATTGGATGTATAATGATTGCGCTAGTAGCATTGTAAGTGGTATCACTATACGTGATAAGCACTTCTTGAACTTATCCGAGCATACTGCTATTATTCTTTCCATTAATATCAGTTGCATCAAGAATGAGGTTCCATCGCAACAAGAAACAAACAATTCTAATATTCGATCAAAGATCAGATGGAATAAATGTGATCCTACTATGTATGGGGGTATAATTTCTTCAGTGTTCAAAAACATCTCGGAAATCACTTAGATGCAGATCTATTGCTGACCCGTCTCTCAGAAGAAATGTATGAAGCATCTGTTACTGCCACTGGGAGTGTCAAATCAGTCAGAAAGAAACATGCAAAAGGGATTCGAATATGGAGTCCAGAAATTGCCCACGCCATAAACAACAGTAAAGTAGCTCACAAGATATGGGTAGAAAATGGCAGGCCAACCAACCAGGAAAACAATGTGAATATCGGTAGAAAGCAAGCACGTGTCAATATGAGGATGATTATTCGACGAGATATAAATCAAAGTAGAATAAAACATCTCAATGAAATTACGGCAGCAGACGAATATGACAAACAAACTTTCTTCAGGCTTATAGCCGAACAGCGTGCCAGCCCAACACAGGGTATTGCCCAACTGACACACAATGACAAATTGTTAACAGATCCTTCTGATATACTACACGCATTCAGTCAGCACTTCAGTGCCTTAGCTACAACTCTCAAGAACGTAGAGTTCGATCAAGAGTACAAGAATATGTTGGAATTGGACAGAGCATTAATCGAAGAGATGTGTCTTCAGCATCCAAATATTCAGAACTGTAAGATGCCAGCAGTCAGTAAAATTCGCAAGATAATTGTAAGCCTGAAACCAACCAAAGCAACAGATCCAGCTGGTTTAACTGCAGAACATCTAAAGTATGCCCCACCTGTCGTCATGCAGCTCTTGACAGATCTTATGATTTACATAATTAAAACAGGATATATACCAACTGCCATGAAGCAAGGTGTGCTCACACCTATTCTAAAGGAGGGCAAAGATAGTAGATTAGCAACGAATTATAGAGGGATCACGGTACTATCAGTCGTAGGAAAAGTCCTTGAGAAAATTGTACTACAGAGGACAAAGTCGTTCCATGATGTTGAACAGTCTAGCTTCCAAAGAGGGTTTACTGAAAAATCAGCATCCATAAACACAGCCCTGATTGTCACAGAACTACAAAATGAGGCCAAGGACAAACATGAACCACTATTGTTAGTAACATTAGATGCATGCAAAGCTTTGATACTGTATTAAAAATGGCAGGCCAACCAACCAGGAAAACAATGTGAATATCGGTAGAAAGCAAGCACGAGGACAAAGTCGTTCCATGATGTTGAACAGTCTAGCTTCCAAAGAGGGTTTACTGAAAAATCAGCATCCATAAACACAGCCCTGATTGTCACAGAACTACAAAATGAGGCCAAGGACAAACATGAACCACTATTGTTAGTAACATTAGATGCATCCAAAGCTTTGATACTGTATTAAAAATGGCAGGCCAACCAACCAGGAAAACAATGTGAATATCGGTAGAAAGCAAGCACGAGGACAAAGTCGTTCCATGATGTTGAACAGTCTAGCTTCCAAAGAGGGTTTACTGAAAAATCAGCATCCATAAACACAGCCCTGATTGTCACAGAACTACAAAATGAGGCCAAGGACAAACATGAACCACTATTGTTAGTAACATTAGAGGCAGCCTGACAAACATGAACCACTATTGTTAGTAACATTAGATGCATGCAAAGCTTTGATACTGTATTAAAAATGGCAGGCCAACCAACGTTGATGGTGGTAAAGATGGAATGTGAGGACAATCCTCACTTTTGCGAGAGATCTACAGCGTTGGCATAGCAGGATCACTATGGGCTATTATCAAAGCGATATACTCGGGTGCCCAGACAGCCGTCAAAGTGAACAAGTGTACAGCTCACCCCTTCCAAATATACCATGGTGTTCGTCAAGGTGGCATACTCTCAAGCATCCACTACAAACAGTTCAATAATAAATTGCTACAGACTATTGAAGACGCTAATGATGGGATGGGCATAGCTAAAGATAGGAGGGGCATAGCTAAAGATGGGAGTGGCATAGCTAAGATGGGAGAGGCATAGCTAAAGATGGGAGGTGCAAAGCTAAAGATGGGAGGGGCATAGCTATAGATGGGAGTGACATAGCTAAAGATGGGAGGGACATAGCTAAAGATGGGAGGGGCATAGCTCAAGATGGGAGGGGCATAGCTAAAATGGGAGGAGCATAGCTAAAGATGGGCGAAGCTTAGCTAAATATGGGATGGGATATAGCTAAAGATGGGAGGGAGATAGCTAAAGATGGGAGGGACATAGCTAAAGATGTGAGGGACATAGCTAAAGATGGAAGGGACATAGCTAAAGATGGACGAAGCTTAGCTAAAGATGAGAGGGGCATAGCTAAAGATGGGAGGGGCATAGCTAAAGATGGGAGGGAGATAGCTAAAGATGGCCGAAGCTTAGCTTAAAAAGGGGAGGGCATAGCTAAAGATGGTCGAAGCTTATCTAAAGATGGGAGGGGCATAGCTAAAGATAGGAGGGACATAACTAAAATATATTCCTCTTTCGTGCCAAGAGATAGGAGCCTGGTGACCACGTTAGATTTGTGTCATCAAATAGCCCGCCGCATCAACACTTAGATTAGCACCCTAAGAGGTTTTACCATCCTTTAAGAGCCGATGTTCGACGGCCACAGCACGACCTTCCGAATGCGCCTTTCCAGTTTATCCATTCATAATATGACGTGATAATGAACTATGTGACCTGCATGATGACGTCATAATCAATGACGTCATGAATGACGTAATTAAGTGTGCCACGAACGCATAATTGGTGATGGCTAAAGCGTTAGTGTACGAATTGTATGCCTTTACTATTTAATAAACTTGCTTTTGAATATTTTGAAACTAATTTCACTGGGCGCTGTTGCTGATATTTGCAGCAACAGCACCCAGTCAAATTAGTTTCAAAATATTTAACAACTACACTGTACAGTTCTCTCAAAATTGATAATCAAGGCGTTCAGGGATAGATCGATCCTAACACGGGAGAGATGTAGGTGGAGATTAGCTAGAGATGGGCGGGGCATGGCTAAAACTGGAAAGGTCTATTGGGACAGTACTACTGGCCAAGTGACCTGCTTTATCAGAGATGTGGATGGAAAAGACTAACATAGTGGCTTGATTGCACCCATTATGTATACCATGACATTTATAGAGGCGACCAGTGCTTCAACACCAAGGACTAAACATGTGTGGAGTACGCCACTACACGGGACAATGCCACCAAGGTTGCTGTACTCGCTGGTCTTGTCTGCTGCGCCAACAGATACGGGCCTGGACGATCATACATCCGGGCAATAAGCCTACATGACCAGGTTCCACCCTGAGAGGGTTTCCTGCCATCAGGGTACAACTAGTAGCATAGGTACCCAGTCAATAACAAGCGGTGCAATGGACGTGTGATATGACGGCTTCTGGCGAGCCACGGTGATTTGCGGGTACATACCCACAAGGCTACATGATTGGCCGGTTATCACCACTCTTCTCTCTAATGGTAAGGGGACTCCATCATCTCACACAGAAACTCGCCTGCGCGCTGTGTTCAAACAACCACACACACAATTTTACTTTCAATTGTGGAACTGTGATTTTCTTTTACGCTTCAGCTCTAAAGTTTAAATGACTTGTCTGGATGTGCAGCTCACTGTCTATGGCAGCCAAACCTCTCAGTCCCCCCCCACCCCCGCGGCCCCACCACCAACCCGTAGATATGACATCGGGAACGGATTTATTGCTTTTGGATAATAGTACTATGTCCGCCAAACATTGTACAACAAATTTTAAGGTTCATTATGGATGTTGGTACTTATTATGTTGTTGGTCATATGATGTTTGCTGATCGTTCAACTAATGTATCTGTAAGATGGCAATCGTTCTGCAGACATTGCCCCAATGACCTGTAGCCTAGAGATGGACCCGATCTGTCACTCAAGTATTTGACGCCATAATCAATGGTCCTTTCCATTTTTAGCTATGCCCCGATCACCACTAGCTAAGCCCCACCAACACCTCGTCGTGTTGGGATTGATCTCCAAATGCCCTTGCCATCAATTTTATGAAAACTATACAGGGAAGCTGTTGCATATTTTGTAACTAATTTGACTGGGTGCTGTTGCTTCCTATGGCAGCAACAGTGCCCAGTGAAATTAGTTTCAAAATATTCAACAGAATATTTATTAAATAGTAAAAGCAAACAATTTGTACAACAACGCATAGACCGTCTTCAAATATGCGTTCGTGACGTACTTATCGACGTCATTCATTATGATGTCATTGTACACATCACTCAGTTCATTATGACCTCATATAATGGGTGGGTACTCTGGAAAGGCGAATTACGTCACGTAGAGGCTGGTGTCGCAGACAAAATAGATAATGAATGACGTGTCTAGCTCTGTCATGAACATTGAATACTCTGTCAAGTGTACGAATTGTATGTCTTTGATGAATTTACTATTTAATAAACATTTTGTTGAATATTTTGTTGAATATATTTGAAAGTAACGTGTCACTGTCCGTCAAATTAGTTTCAAAATATTCAACAGCTTACCTGTATAGCTACCTAAATGGTATTCTAAGAACTCATGGTTCAAAGTATATAAATCGATCCCAACACCCGCCAAACGTGGGCGGAGCTTAGCTAGACATGGGCGGGGCATAGCTAGAGATGGATGCCCCTATTATAACCGTATCACCAGATGTCCGTTAACCAATGTACGTAGAGCTGGGAATACTGACTAACATAGTAAATCTATAACTCATTTCCTTGTTTAATCAAGAATATCATTCTAAAATCGGCGTTCCAAATATTTACCTTCCATGATTGCTTTGAAGGTGCGTCTGATAAACATCGCCATGCCGCGAGGAATGTCCCGAGATGATGTCATAGCTCGCTATGATGAAAATCTGGGATTTCCCACCGACTTCATGATAGCTGAGATGAAGAATACCATCCAGAAAATTGACAACTGTGCATGGCGTTACGCAGACTGGTTTAAGGTAACTATCTCGTGACTTAGATGTTTCTATCGTGATGTGAGATATGAAGAATACAAAGTATCCATTTCTATAACAGACAGATTTGTTCTGTCTGTCCGTCCATCTGTCGGTACGCACGTCCATCTATGCGTCCGTCCGCCCACACAGGCATCCGTCCGTCCGTACGTATGCCTGCAGTTGTTCTCGGAAACTATTGACCAGTTTTAGCATAAGAAAGGTTACTGCTATAAACTAGGATTCCTCATCCTTCACCTTGAACCGACAAAAGCCGATACTTCTCCCCCTCTCCTCTTCCTCCCACTCCACTCCCATTCTCCTCGTCCTCCTTCTCCTCCCCGTCCCCATAATACTCCTGCTCCTCCTCATCCCCCATCCACTCATCCTCCCTCCATCCTCCTCCTCTTGCCCACCACCATTCTCCCCCTCCTCTGCCTCCTCATCCTCCCATCCTCCTCCTCCTCCACTCCTCCCTCCCATCCTCCTGACTTTTATTATTATTATTATTATTATTATTATTATTATTTCAGTTATTGAAGCTAACGGCTCCTTCTAACAGGGACTTATTCCAGACATTAAATGACGCTCTACACTTTTGCCTGGACAATGACGACTACAATCTGAGTTCACCTGATGTTCCTTCAAATGGATGGCACAAGGCGACCAAACTCTACAAAGCTGCTCTGGAATCAGGAAAGATGTCAAGATGGGGAACAAAATTACCTAAACAACGCCATAGTCATAGTAATCCTGTCGGAAGTAACCGTGCAATATCGCATCGTGGCAAACGGAAATAAAGCTACTTAGTTTAATATGGACGAAATCAAGTCAAATAATAGTGAAGATGGCATGGAAACGAGGAGCAACGAGAGAGAAATCAAGTGTTAGATTTGTTGATGGACTTTCCCAGTGTGGAAAGCACGGAATGTGTTTATATGAGCACGACTGTGGTTATATTAGCTCAGAAACATGCCAGTATGCAGAGCACTGACAGTGGTTGTATTGGCTGACCAACATGACAGTATGCAGAGCACTGAAAGTGGTTATATTAGCTGACCGACATGACAGTATGTAGAGCACTAACAGTAGTTATATTAGCTGACCGACATGGTAGTATGCAGAGCACTGACTGTGGTTATATTAGCTGACCGACATGACAGTATGTAGAGCACTGACAGTGGTTATATTAGCTGACCGACACGACAGTATACAGAGCACTGACAGTGGTTATATTAGCTGACCGACATGGCAGTATGCAGAGCACTGACTGTGGTTATGTTAGCTGATCGACATGGCAGTATGCAGAGCACTGACTGTGGTTATATTAGCTGATCGACATGGCAGTATGCAGAGCACTGACTGTGGTTATATTGGCTGATCGACATGGCAGTATGCAGAGCACTGGCAGTGGTTATATTAGCTGATCGACCTGGCAGTATGCAGAGCACTGACTGTGGTTATATTTGCTGACCGACATGACAGTATGAAGAGCACTGACTGTGGTTATATTATCTGAGGAACATAACCGTATGTAGAGCACTGTTAGTGGTTATATTAGCTGAGCGACATGACAGTATAAAGTAGGCTTGCGCGATTACTCGATTAAATTGAAAACCACTGTTATTCTAAAAAAGTCAATTTATATAATTAAGCATTAAATAATCGAGTAGCCATGAATAATTTCTACTGCATAGCATATTTCAAAACATATATTTTAATTACTCTCTGATGCAAATTGACATCTGGATCTATTTGCATGCCAATATTATTATTTTTGAAAATGTATCACTGGAATGACTGGCTCGAGCATTGAGCCAGGCATTCCAGTGAAGCATTTAGAAAAATAGTATTTCTTGGCATGCAAATGGATATAAATTTATAAAAGTCATTGTGGCTATCGTCATTGACATGCCTTTGTTGCTATGTCTGGGTAATTTGTACTCAGGCTGATTAATCGAGTTAATGGAGAGTGATGATGAGGTTATATTGACTGACGAACTGTCTGGGAGCTGGCTCACGTCATGAATGCACTTTTAATTAATGTATCCCCAGTTTGACTTTGGATATTGGTTAGTAAGGGATACAGATGATAAATGTTTAGTCACATGAGCTGGGTCATGAAAAATCCAGCATCTTGAATTCAAAATGGCGAACATCCTCACTTTAAATGACATTTATAATGTATATAATGGATTACATGAATTCAAGATCGTGGATTTTTCTGCATGACCAAGATCATGTGATCAAACCTTTTTCATCTTTAGACCATTACTAACTAACTAAACTGAGGGTACATAAAAGTGCATATATGACGTAAGCCAGTTCCCGGAGTATTTGGCAGTATGGGGAGTCACGAATGTTGTTATTTTAAGTGATGAACCGAGCAGTATTGAGAGGGAAGAATGTTGGTATATTAGCTGATGGAGCTGATAGCATAGAGTGTGATGATGGGGTTATATTAGCTGATGGAGCTGATAGCATAGAGTGTGTTGATGGAGTTATATTAGCTGATGCAGCTGATACCATAGAGTGTGCTGCTTGGGTTATATTAGCTGATGGAGCTGATAGCATAGAGTGTGTTGATGGGGTTATATTAGTTGATGCAGCTGATAGCATAGAGTGTGATGATAGGGTTATATTAGCTGATGCAGCCGATACCATAGAGTGTGATGATGGGGCTATATTAGCTGATGGCCCTGGCAGTATGACGGGTGTTGATGGGCAAGGCAATATGCAGAGTAGTGAATGGGTTATAATTCCTGATGAGATGGATGAATGTGGCTATATTAGCTGATATACAATGACAGCATGGACAATGCAGAATGTGGTTAGATTAACTAATGGATAAGGCAATACGGGGAGTAATGAAGGGGGGTATATTACCTAGTGCCAAGGCGACCAGCTTTTCATGATTTCTTTGTCCGGAAAAGCTTGGACAACTGAGAGAGCACGTGGTTTGTCCTTTTCAAACATATCGCGCGACAACGTAATTTGTCTCTTCCAGTGTTTGCATACGTGAGTATGCATGCAGAAATGCATACACATCATCAATTTAAGCAATACCATGTTTATTACAAATTGCACAGGCAGAAATATAATAAACAGATTTATTTATAAACACGAAATATGTTTGTCATCATCACAATGCATCAGAATATCGAATAGCTACTACCCAGACTAATTGGGTCGACTTCAATAGGATCGAAATTGAACTGTAAAATGAAAACGGGTAACATTTCATGAATAGGCCTATTGCTAATTCAATAAATAGATAAAGCTCACAATGGATCGTTCCAGTTTTCGCTAAGCCCCGACCACCTCTAGCTAAGCTCCACCCACAACTCGCTCTTGTTTGGATTGATCGATCCCTGAACTATCAATTTACAGAAAACTATACAGGTAAGGTGTTAAATATTTTGAAACTAATTTAATTGGGCGCGGTTGCTGCCTATGGCAGCAACAGCGCCCAATCAAATTAGTTTCAAAATATTCAACAGAATCTGTATTAAATAGTAAAGACATACAATTCGTACAACAACGCATGGTCCGTCTTCAATTATGCGTTCGTGACGTACTTATCTACATCATTCATGACGTCATTGATTATGATGTCATTCTACACGTTACGTAGTTAATTATGACGCCGTACGCTGGATGGATGGATAGAGTGGATAGGTCTATTATATATTGATATAAATATAAATAGATATTGCAAAACAAAAATTGTCTTTTTTATGTTCGGAAATCCGGAGGTCTGTTAAAGAAATCAGCATTTTCCGGATAAATGCTGAGAGATGGTCGCCTTCTTAAATGCATATGGCGGCATGTAGAGTGGTAAACGTGGTTATATTAGCTGATGAACTCGGAAGTATGGGGTGTTGAAATGGCAATGTTGAGTGCGAGAGTGCGCTCTATGATGAAACTGAATTAGGGGTGACGTTAGGGGTTTCGCATCGTCCTATCGCACGGTCTCGCCCTCACGCTACGCTCTCGTATCGAGTGAAGCTATATGGGTGGGCGTATGTTAGTACGATGGGGTTTTCGAGGCCCTGGGACAACTCACACAAAAGCATCCAGTTAACCGCCCTCTCCATGAAAGACACTGAAATATAGATGCTCTCAGAGTTAATATCCCGAATCCTAACTGATCAAAAATCTGTATAAGACCCCTTTTGTGGCCGGGCTTGCACATTCTTAAGGCTTGTACTTATAGTCAGTCTCACTGTGTAATTTCGTTGGAACTTTTTGTTAATTTTTGGAAACATGCATGTTTGCAAAGTATTTATCACGACAATTTAAAAAAACAATGTTTCCATTTTTTCTGACAAGGTTCAAGGTCATTTAGAGGTCAGTAAAGGTAAGTTATGACGTCATATACGGTTTCTTGCTACGTAAGTCTTAAATACAGATTAAATCATGGCATGCTGCATATCAAATTAAAGCTTATTAAAATGCATTGAGAAAAAACCTATTGATTTCTTATTTACTCTTTAACGGAAAACGTTATTCATCGCGGAAGTTACGCCATAACGTAAAATTGAGACCGTGTGGCCACGTTTAGCATTTAGTCAGTCTCAGTATCGAATTTCAGGGAAACTTCTATTAATTTTTGGGAAACACATTTTTGCCAAGTATTTGTCATGAAGGCTCTGAAAAAAGATCTTTTAATTTTTCTGAGTAGGCTCAAGGTCATTTAGAGGTGAATAAAGGTCAGCTATAATGGCATATACATTTTCCCATGGGAGCTTTAATTGCCAATCAAACCATGTTGCTTATCCAATTAAAGCTTTTTTGAAATTACGTCATGGCACAAAATCCTCACCGTGTTGGCATTCCATATCAAAGTTAAGTGGCATCCACTTTTAAATAAGAGGCACTATCATCATCATCATAGTCACTTAAGCTACATGCCTCAGGCTCTTCATTTTCACAGTCAGAGCACAAACAAAGTTCTGTGCATGTCAGTCCTTTTGATCTACATGTACAGCTGGTAGATGCACAATTTGTCTTTTTGCAGGAAATCTTAACAAGTTCTAAAACTGCAGATGGTGCTGACAATAATTGTGTAGTTACTGGAACTAGATCGCCATTTGTTTTCTTCCACCCATTAGCACATGGATCTAAATGCACCTGTATTGGGAGACTGGCATGACCCCAAATAGAATCCTGTAAATGTGCCCTCAGTTTATGCTCATGCAATGTTGCATCAGTTGGTGGTAACTGGTCACTTTCTGCAGAAAGTTTGCAGAATAAATACCAACGTAAAGGTTTCAGCTCTTGCAGTACAACACCAGTGGGGCAATATGCCTGACAAACAAAAGTGGAAAGTACTTTCACAGTCGCATCACCTACTTTACTCATATCTTTGAATGCCTCTATTACTTTTTCATCCGCTTTACAAAACAAATTAAACCATAGTGTCTTGCTCTTACCAGAAA
This sequence comes from Chaetoderma sp. LZ-2023a, assembly GCA_034401795.1. Lineage (NCBI taxonomy): Eukaryota > Metazoa > Mollusca > Caudofoveata > Chaetodermatida > Chaetodermatidae > Chaetoderma > Chaetoderma sp. LZ-2023a. The sequence continues at coordinate 34,876,094 of CM067359.1, forward strand.
ACCTTCCCGTTGTGTCGCAGCCGGTGAATGCATGAAATCCCATGAGAGATTCTGTTACATCAGACCATAGAGCATCAATTAAAGGTTTAATCTGTATTTTGCCGGATACCATAGAAAATGAGACATTTTGAACCGTCTTAGAATAATGACCTATCACTAGAATTAGTACATCAGTGCCTGGTGAGAAAATACAGAGTTCTTCAGCTTGTGGTGTTAGTGCACTTGCATATAATGCATGCCATATCATAAGTGTATCTGCCTCTTCATGGTTATTTAATTCCAAAACGCCTTCAACCATGCTGGAAAAGGTTTCCCCCGCTGTTGATACATAGAACATCTTCCCCTGTTCCCTGAAATGAGTCAAACACTTGTCAGAGAGATAAACTGTAAGGTCTTGTTTGTTTTTTTCTGATGAAAGAATCATTTGCATGCTGGTGTTAGAAATATTTGTACTATCGGTGACGGTATAGGCAATTGCTGACCTTCCTTTCCCTCGTTTTTTGCGTGTAGTGGCCTTTAGGGAATCAGGCTTGTAGCAGTCAAAGACTAGGTGTAGTTCGGGGTAAATTTGTGCTAACCTGCTTAAATCATGAATGTACTGATTAGCAAGGTCTAGCATTATTTTAGCATATGGTGGTTTCTTCATTTTTTTGCAGAACCACCATTCCGTCTACAATTGCTATTTTCAGACCAGGTAGAGACATTTCTTTTGATTGTTCTGTTCCAGATATAGAGAACTCTGGATGTACTGGTGGTTCCTCTTCACAAATTCCTACTTCCTTTGTCGATTCTTGAGTGTTGTCAGCCTTTTACTGAAGCACGTGAATGAGTTTTGCCTTATCATCGCATGGCAAAATCGTGCCATCTGAAGCAAATAAAGCCCATGGATTAACAGTAAATTCATATTGACCAAAGGCAGAAGGCAAATCAATTTCTCTGCTTGTCCTCGCAATAACCATTAACCTACCAAATAGTGACTGTCTCTTTTAGTTCCATGGTTTGGGCCTTAGATGTTACCAGCTTCTTACTATTCTGATAAGTGTAGCACTTGAGCTTTAGTCGTTTTAGTGGTGCCCACAAACTAACATCGCCATGAAAACGAGCTGATACATAGTCTTCAACCATTTTCTGTCCAAGTTCGTCAAACTGCACTATGTCGTGTACGGATTCTTGTGGTATTACAGCATGTGTAACCATATTAAATAGTATGTCATTTTCATCTACTCTGAATGGATTGCAGTAAGACAATATTGTATTCTTTAACTTGTCTACCATAAGATGGTCACGTGTGATGGTTGACTTTAGTAGGCCATGGTGCTTACGGGTTGCATCAGTACTAAGAAACTGTGACTTATACTGTTGACTGATTCTGGCTAATTCTGGGCCAGCTAGAAAAAATCTTTGTCTTGCGTTAGGATTTGTCGATATTCCAATCAGTCCCCCGCTTTCTTTCATTACTTTGTTTTGCATTTCGCACGCATAGTCTGGACCAATTGCCACAAATGGTATTTCACTCATTGTGACAGAGAAATCAACAGAGACAAAGGCAGTCCAAATTTCATGATCCATATTTTCAAGTGCGTTCATGTCAGAGAGATACGAGGCCAAAGCCTTTTGTATTTGCTCCTATCCATTGCAAATAATATCTTAGTCCGTTCTGCTCCTGCCTCTAAATGTAGATACCAATCTTTCAGTCTCGTTGCTTTAATGAATTTCTATAGAGTGTCAATGTGTCCCATGTAACTTAACATAGCCTTGCACATCATATGGTTTGCTGATCTAACTGCAGTAAACTCTTGTTGAAGTCTTTCTTCAATTCCATTTCCTGCAACGATGTTTTGGATTTCTTCGTGTACCTCTCTTACTTTCTTACAATGCGTTTCAGTATTTTCAACTGCGTCTTCACATGCCAATATTACAGAAGTAAATTTGTCCTTAAGGCCTGGATTCTCATTCAAGAATTCATCAAACATAATTTCAAATAGTGTCAAATATGTGGTGATGTGTGCATTGACAGCTCGTTTGTAGTGAGTACAGTTCAAAATTTGTTTTGTGGTAGCAGGTCCATAAATGCAAGATTCACTCCAAGCATCATCAAGTTCCGAGTTTTCTATCGAATCACCAATAGCTCGTATTGCAGCCATGGAGGCATGAAGTTCGCCTAGCCTGAGAACATACTGGTCAGTCAGATGTGGGTGAGAGTCTACTAACTGCAATGCCTTTTCATACAATGCCGTGTCCAATGAAATTACAGTTTTGGGACTCTTATCGCCAAATACCATGACATTTATATGCTGTGCTTGCTTCAGTACAGTCAGCAACGTAGACCATTCATGTGCTGGTGCGGGTATAAGAGGGGTGGACCCACAGCTCTCACCCCATGAGCAGGAGAAATGATAGAGTTATATCCAGCCCAACCAGGAAGTTGATTGGCAGTAGCAGATTTGTCTGATGCCGCTCTTGCAATGAGCCATTCTAAATCACCAGTCTTCTTCTGAACATTGGTAACATTGAAGTCCTTCATACTACCATATTTACTGCAGCTTTGAATTTGAGGCTTTGAGCACTCTAACATGGTTGTATATTGTGGCTTAAGGGTGAAACTTTGTGAGTTTTCAATATGCAGTGGTTCAGAAATATGCTCACCATCTATCTTAACCGTTTGATATACTACAGTTATCGTTCCATGCAACGTATCTTTGCCATCGGGAGTGTCTTCACTGAAATCTGTATTGTCCGCAGCAAAGAAGACAAGCTTATTTTTCATGAGAAAGGGTTGTATGTATATACCATTAAACTGTTGCGTGTTAGTGATGCTTGCATTGGCTATAGATGTTTCTAAGAGCAGTGTGCGAGTATAAGATACACACTAGCCATGAGCTGACAGATGATCAACCAATGCCTTGTTTCTAGTATCATTGTGAAAAGTCAATGCCAGACCTAATGCATTTGGATTTTCCCTTCTTTTTTTTTGGGGGGGGGGGGTTCTGGAGGCGGCTCGATCAGTCTTCTTATTGTAATTAATTTGTCTGTCAGATTTCTGGGTGTACATGATATCTTGACATATTGTTATGACATTGCGTTCTAAATTCCTCTTTTGAACTTAGCTGTCTACCTCCATTATAGGCCCACTGATTATCCACCTTATAAGTGTATAAAGCAATGGAGGCACATCATCTTCATCACTAGTAACCCGGACGTCTTTCATATTGCCGTTCTCGGATACAAAGGTTTTCATATGCTTCCTTATTGTATTGGCACATGTATATATGTGTTCTATGTCATTTGATTGGTCACTGCAGGAGTTAATTAACCGATTTACCATTTCCTGCTGAGAAGCTCTGGGTGAGTGGATAAGTGCAGGCTTTGTTAGTGGAGTTTGTCGCACAGTCTCCAAATGTGGTAATTCCTGTAGGATACAAATCTTTAGCCATTTACGGGAGTATGTTGGAACATGAGACTTGATAGTATCACCTAAAAGACTTATATACGTGTTATCAATATCTTCAATTGACAGATAAGCTTTATTTGATGTTTGAAAGTCGATCATATGGATAAGTTCAATAAATGCTGTTATTTACTTCTGATTTTGTTGCAAGACCTCTGTTTTTGTGGATGATGCAGATCTCTGGACATACTTAACCCAACATATTCTGTGGTTTTTCACATCAATAGCATGTGCATCCGTTGGTGAAATTGCAGTATTAAGTCTAAATTTAAAGTCATCTCTGTAACTATTGTCAACAGCATTTCTTAGTTCTTTACCTGCATTAGCAGACCTCAAATTGAACAGTTCTTGTCCACCGTATACTTGACAAAAGAAACACTTATATGCGTTAAAGGGTTCTGTATTAGAACGACTAAACCTAGTATGTGTGCTTTGGACGATATCAGTCGATGTTGATGGCCTGGCCAGTGAATATGGTCTGCCTTTTTCTCTTAGGCATAAAGCTGCCAGTGTCTACTGATTTTGCATAGCTTTAGCACGCTCTATTTTTTCCTTGTTAGTAGAATCGCTATAGCACTGACGATGCCAAAAAACGTTCATTGATTTCAGAGAAGCTATTGTTTCTCCCTTCAGTCTCTGAGAAATAACTACATATTTCCAATCTTGTAGTGCTCCTCGCTCTTGGATAGAACTAATCAATTTATCATATGATTCATCCTTTGGTTGCAAAACCTTAACATCGCACGAATCTTCTTGGCATATAACACACCGTTTAGGGTCTGTTTGAGTTTTAACCTTTTAGTACCAATTGCTTTTAGCTCTGGAATATTATCCTTGGATTATTGGGCTTGGGAAAGTACAATTACGCTATAATTATTTTGTAGTTTACTATAAAACTACAGCGTATGTAAATATATTGCATACATGTCATACAATCTGTGCGATTTCGGTTAGACAATTTATTAGCATGTACGAATTACTTTGTGTGCCTAGCAGACGACATAAAACAACAAAAATTTAAGAAAAATACATAAATTTATTTCGCATTTACATCTGCGACCACTTTCTAAATTTATCCCGGGCTATTTATTTTGAAAATGTATGGTCTTATAACTAGAAAACTGCATAGCATTGCGAAATTATAGCATAAAATAAATCCCAAACCAAAGGAATAGCTACATGTTTATATATTCTTCAATAGAGTTGTTCGTGATATGCAAAACAGTATATGGAACTTTGAAGTTCAGTGTTAATGATACCGCAATGTTTATCATTTGCCGATTTCTGCACTATGACGTAGCTTTAGCGCCGAATAACTTTGTCCGTTAAAGAGGAAATACAAAACAAACAAGTTTTCTGACAATGCATTTTAATAAGCTTTAATTAGATATACAGCATACTATAGTTTAGTTCAGATTTAAAGCGATCATACCAAGAAAACAAATATGACGTCATATCTGACCTTTCCTGACCTCTAAATGACCTTGAACCTTGTCAGAAAAAATGGAAACATTGTTTTTTAGAATTGTCATGACAAATACTTTGCAAACATGCATGTTTCCAAAAATTAACAAAAAGTTCCCGAAAGTTTTATTTTTGACACAGTGTTACTGGCCAAAATCACAATCAATAAGAAAGGAAATGCTAAGGAGGTTAAAAGGTCAAACAACCGGTATTGAATGACTCTAAGTGACATTTTCTTTTCACTTTGTTTTAAGAAATTTCTTGTCCTTTTTAAACACTTACTTTGTTCTGTTACGCAATCGTTTAAACCGACTCCTTTGAAATATTCACGAAGATAACATGCTAATATGCAACAGGGAGTATCGCCTTTCAGTCCTATGGGCTTGTTAAGTATGACGTCACTGCGCGTGATTCGCAACCCGGAAGCGTGTATTTTGTTTTATTATATCATAAGTACGTGTTTGTGACGTCATCATTTGTTGTTAAACAAAAACATTGTTTTGTGTATTTAACAATCGAGCTGAACCCGGAAATACGTCATCACTTAACAAGCCAGCAATAGGCTTGTTAAGTGATGCCGTATTTCCGGGTTCAGCTCGATTGTTAAATACACAACAACAAATGATGCCGTCATAAACACGCACTTATGATGTAATAAAGCAAAAATACACACTTCCGGGTTGCAAATCACGCGCAAAGACGTCATACTTAACAAGCCCATTAGAGGGTGTGGATTTGTGGCTCTAAAATTCCCATAAAAGTCAAGATGCAACTATATGTTGCTATGTGTATCAATAGTGCTAGACAATGGACCTCTCCAGCTTTGGCTATTCCCCGCCCATCACAAGTTAAGCTCCACCCAAGCTTCGCCAGTGTTGGGATCGATCAAACCAGGAGCGCCCTGAATATCAATTTCCAGAAGACTACGGGTAAGCTGTTGAATATTTGAAACTAATTTGACAGGGTGCTGTTGCTGCAACAACCCCCAGTCAAATTAGTTTCAAAATATTCAACAGAATGTCTACTAAATATTAAAGACATAACATTCGTACAACGGGTCAGACTATTAAGCGTTTAAAATGGACCAAATTGAGTCATTCATGCTGTAATTGATTATAGCGCCATCCTATAAGTCACGCAGTTGATTATGCCGTCATATGATGGATGGATAAACTGGAAAAGTCCATTGCAACAGCTGGAAGCTGCAAAAACAGTCTTGGACAAACTTGATGCATGTCACCGCAAAAATCTGCGAACCATTACAAATCTTTGCTGGCCACACAGTTTAATATCAAATGCAGCACTCTGCAAACTGTGTAACGCAGAGCCACTATCTGTGAGGGTAGCGCAACAATGATGGTCTATGTTCGGACAAGTTCTTTGAATGCCAGAAAATAGCCTGCTCAGAAAGCATTATAAGTTTCAGTTGTAGGTACCAACATGTATCAGGCATGCAAAGGACGCCATACCATCATCAAGGGTTTTGCGATCAGACTTCAAAGAACGTAATCTAGAACCACTAAAGACGAAAGAAGCTTAGGACGCTCGTAGTGGAAAAGGTAAAAAAAATGATTGCGGCTGAAAGAAGTTTTCACTTCTTGAGCTGCAGAACACTGCCACTCGTCGTCATCATCGTCGTCGTCGCCGCCGCCGTCGTCGGCGCCGTCGTCGTCGTCGTCGTCGTCGTCGTCGCCGCCGCCGCCTATGTCAGTTTGTGGTCAAATTAGTTTCAAAATATAGAACGGATTATTCGTTAAATTATAGGCCGTATTAATTTGTCGTTTCTTGTCTGTGAGTGTTAAAGGGTTAATAGAGGGACCCCTGTCTACCTATGCCCCGCCAATTTCCCGCTAAGCCCCGCCCATTTCTAGCTAAGCCCGCCCATTTCTAGTTATCCGCCGCCAATTTCTAGCTTTACCCGCCCATGTTTTTCGCAGGATCGATTTATGTACCTTTAACCCTGAGCTCCCAGAATACCAATTAAAAAATATCTATAAAGGTAAGCTGGTGAATATTTTGAAAGTAAAAACAACCGCTTCAAGTCAAATATGGGGTTGGCTCGATCAGGGCCTATGCCGCCCCATAATGATGCCTGCTACAACGGACTTC
>CM067359.1:34887467-34929024 GCA_034401795.1 Chaetoderma sp. LZ-2023a
CACGACACGACGATGTTATGTTCCGTTTATTTGTGATTTTTTGGGCTGTCCATACGTAACCGAATCCTGTGTTATTTAAAATAGTTTCAATAGTTTTAACCCACGTATACTGAACGCCTTCTTCCGTGTAGAGTTCTATACATGTAGCTATACAGTTTGTGAAGATTTTGTTTTCGCTACTCATCACGATAAAAATCTAACATTTTCACTTTAAGGGTAGCTTCAATAGGGTATCTTCTCCAGTTCAGCATATACCATGATTGCCGTGGTAGTCTTCTTTATTTTTAGAATTCAGTTGTTCCAGAATTTGGTGGTTTTCATAGCCCAATATTTCGCTACAATAGATTGCTATTGGTAAAATTGTGGCATCGAAAAGCTTCAATTGGCAGTTTACTGGTAGGTCCAGATTAACTATGCGACGATACGGTCCATACATTGCTCTTTTACTTTGTTCTTTTGAGTATTGTATTGTGTTAATGAACCTACCGTTTCTTGTAAACATTTCTACCTAAGTATTTGTAGCTTCCAATTAGTTCCAAATCATGCTCGCCTATTGTAAATTGTTCTGATTTTTTGCTTTTTTGGCCGAATATCATTATTTTGGTTTTATCTATGTTTATTTTTAAATTCCACAATGTGCAGTATTTATAATATTCGCTTAACATTAATTGGAGGTCCGGTTTCTGCTCAGCCAAAATCATAGCCTTCTTTTAGGTTTATTAAATATTTGTATTAGCGAGTGTTGGGAGGAAATGTGATTCAATGTGCTGTAGCCATTTCGAAAACCTGCTTGTGCTTCATCTAGGATGATTTCGGATTCTAAGTAAGAGTTGATGCGTATGCTTAGGATAGAAGTAAATAATTTTCCCAGGCAGCTAACTGGAGTAATAGGCCTGTAATTTTTGGGCTCGTTGATACATCCCTTTCCTTTATAGATGGGTTTAACTAGGCCAATTGTCCAGACTTTCGGCGGCACAACCCCAGTGTTAAGTATTTGATTGAATAGTATCCAATATATTGGTATCATAGTATATTGAGTTGATATCTCATCATCCCCAGATGTCGTACTGTTTTTCAGTTTGCCAATAACCTTTCCAATTTTTGTTTCAGTGATGGTGGAGTTTAGTTGCGCATTTTCTTGTGTTGAATCATTATCCGTGTCAAATGTTCCAGTATTTGTTTCTTCATAATGTAATACCAGATAGAATGTAAACGTAGTTTCTATAGTTATTGGACATTGTTCAACTTTAATATCGCATTTCTTCAATAATTTCCAGTATTCTTTTGAATTAGTTTCGATGACTTTGTCAGTCATTTAGATCTATCCGTAGGCGGTAAGTTTGTGACAGGGAAAGAGATTAGACCTCTTGAGGTTATTATAGCGCTCCAGTTCCATATCACTTAAACGTGAAGCCACCTCAGGAAATTCTGAATACTTTTATGATATCGTTTTACAAAATATTTATAGTATGCCATTAGGATTTTAGCTACTTATTTAAAAGTGAGGCCAGCCAGAATAAGAAGTGAAACCTCGGTCCTAGATAAGATCAAGGAGGCGGCGGCTTGGTGTAGGTGCTCGCACTCAAAACTATTTAACCAGAGAACGTGGTTCGCGCTTAAGCCCTGCACTATCTCGGCGTCCTTGGAAACATGGGTAATCTCCTTCGCTTCTTGTATCTTTCCACCCAGGAGTATAAATGGGTACCAGTGTAAAAGCTTGGGAAGTTACCAATAATAGACTGAAATAAAACCAGCTTAGATATGGCGTGAATGGAACCTGGAATCAGGGACTCGATAGACGCCCATCAAACCAATAACTTCTGGTTTGGTGCATAGTAATGACAAACACTCAGAACTATTTACCTGAAGAGCCCGGTTCGCACCTGAGTTGTGCGGTATCGCCATCGTTGGACTCATGAGCAAGCTCCTTAATGTGCACCAGTGTAAACACAATTGCATATTGAATGTACATTTGCAGGCCAAAGAGAAGATTAATTTTGAAAATGTACCAATGGAATGACTGACAGTAACTCGGTTATCGAGCAAGTTATTCCTGTGGTAACTTAGAAAAAACCTCTTTTCTTGGCCTGCAGATGGGCATTCTCCATGAAAGGGTTAAGTTTTTACCATCAAAATAGAGAGAAGCACATAACGATTCTCTCCACACGTGCAGTACCCATATGCTCTTGCAGCTCTCCACACACCCCACCCCCACCTATACTACGTTTCTTATAGCCACTGCCAATGGTATTTAATTTTTAGATACAGAACGGATCTATTGTTGTTTGCGTTGTTGGTTTTGATATATCAATGATGCAATACTCAGTTTATGCTGTTGGTCAATGGATCAGGACCGTTGCTCAACGGCGCAGACCCAATATCCAATCTGATATCTGTCCTAAGAACTTTTCCGTATGCCCGCCCATCTCGAATTAATATCAACTCACGCCTCGCTTGTGTTGTGATCGATCAATCGCTGAACTCCCTGATCAACAATTTCCAGAAAGCTATACAGGTAAGTTGTGTGAAATTAATTTGACTGGGTGTTGTTGCTGCCTATGGCAGCAGAATGTTTATTAAATTGCAAAGACATACGCAATTCGTACAGCAACGCTTTTCCCGTCACAAATTATGCGTTCTTGCCAAACTTATCTACGCCATTCATGATGCTATTGATTATAGCGTCATCCTACACGCCACTTATAAGATTATGACGCCATATGACGTCATATGACGGATGGATAAGCTGGAAAGGTCCATCGGATACTGGGTTTGCGCCGGCGTCCAATTAATGTTACCTTTATTCATGTTGTCGATGTTTTCTGGGCGAGTTGTTCCAAAAGGATTTAACAAGCCGCGTATCCATTTGGATATTGGAGCTGTGTTGATATTCAATTGATGTTTATTTCACCCACTTCTAGCGTAGCTACACCCACACCTCGCTTGTCTTGGAATCAATCGATCCGTGAACTCCCTGACTATTAATTTCCAGAAAACTATACAGGTAACCTGATGAGTATTTTGAAACTAATTGGACTGGATGCTGTTGCTGCCTATGGCAGAAACAACGCCCAATCAAATTGGTTTCAAAATATTCAACAGAATGTAATGTATATTAAATAGCAAAGACATACAATTCGTGCAACGTGTCAGTCGACTAAGCGTTTAAGACGGACTACATCGAGTCATTCATGACGTAATTATTATGTGAGGTCATCCTACAGGTCGCGTAGTTGATTATGACGTCATATGATGGATTGATAAACTGGATGGTTCCATTGGCAGTATTTGTATGACAACACCTATTGTTAACATTTTCCCCGCTTTCCACATAAGATGCCAGCCATTTAGGATCCCCCACAATCTTAGTATCCAAAGCAGCGGGCGAGCGTGGCGATGGGCGGGTGGGTGAGTGGGCTGGCGGGAGGGCGGGCATCTGCTGATGTGTGTGCGTGCGTGTGTGCGTGCGTGCGTGCGTGCGTGCGTACGTGCGTGCGTGCGTGCGTGCGTACGTGCGTGCGTGCGTGCGTGCGTGCGTGTGTGCCTGCGTGCGTGCGTGGGCGTCATTGAGAAGACCACCTCCCCCTGTACCAATAAATAAACTAATGTGGGACTGTTGTTATATAACTATCTTTTGCAAACCCATAGTGGTTAGGAGAGCTGTGTGATAATCGCAGTGGCGTGCGTGCATGTGTGCCTGCGTGCGTGCATGCGCGCGTGTTTTCTTTCGTGCAGTGTGCGTGTGTCGATTTGTGTAGCGTACATGCAGAGGAAAACACTCATACAATTTCATGGAATGTTTAAATCAAGATGCCAATAGACCTTTCCAGTTTATCCATCCATCATATGACGTCATAATAAACTACGTTATAATCATTACGTCATGATTGACTCGATTTAGTCTGTCTTAAACGCTTAATAGTCCGACAGGTTGTACGAATTGTATGTCGTTACTATTTAATACACATTCTGTCGAATGTTTTGCAACTAATTTGGCAGCAACAGCACCCAGCCAAATAGTTTCAAAATATTTAATAGCTTACCTGTATAGTTTTCTGGAAATTAACAGTAACTGAGTTCCGGGATCGATCGATCCAAGCACCACCGATGTGTGGGTGGAGCTTAGCTAGTGATAGGCGGGTCATAGTGAAAACTGGAAAGGACAATTATGTTGGCGTCAATAAAACTCTGGTCTCCTGGTCTACGATAGGGTTAGTTACAGAAGCTACATATACCGGCCCTTGCCTAAAGCAATGCTTCGTTCACAATGCCATCAAGTTTACTTGTGCAAAAAATGACAATTTTAGCCAATAAATAGCATAGTAATTCATGTGATAATTTCCGTCGTGTTATATTTCGATATAATACAAACATAGCTTTAAGGTACTCTCCGAGATAAAAGAGTAGCATCGCGTACGCTTGATTACAGTAGAAGACTCGGGAAGACGCCGCCCTGCTCCTAATTTAGTTCTTCCGCTTCGGGGTTCCCGCCTGATCAGCGAGGCGACAACCGGTAATGAGGTCTATTGGGGAATCTTCTCACTTTAATCAATGCCGTTCGGTGGAAGCTATAGGCCCTATAGGCCCTATAGGCCTACGTGCGGACGGGATTTACTATACGGAAGACTTAATCTACTGCTTTGTTTGTTTTGTTTATGTTCATAAATACACCTTTGCACCACGAGGGCGCACCCACCCTCCAGCTAAACAGCTGAACTGAAGGCCTGAAGCCAATCTGACAGGAACCTGCTCTTGCAATACGTAGCAAAATCTGCATCAACAGAAAAAAAATTAAAAATAATATTGCTAATACTGTAAAAGGGGTTTCACATCCTATGTCTATGACAAGCAATGCCACTTTCCAGAAACAGTGACCAGGGCTACTCATGTGTATTGACCCCCTCCATTTTACGTGATTCCCAGACCCACCCAGCCACCACACCACACAACTCAAACACACACAAACACACACACGCACGCACACACACACACACACGCGCGCGCACTCTCACACTTACACGCACACGTGACGCACGTACGCACGCACGCACACACAGTGCATTTTTAAGCAGATTTTACTGGGCGACAGTGATCATTGGAGTGTGTGAGAGTGGTAACTCGTAACATCTGCAAATTAGATGCTCTGGGAAGCCATTTCCCGCATTCTGAGTGGCAAACAACACCATCAACACACTGCGCTCAAAGCCATATTTGCTTGAATTGATGTGCAAAATTGTTAATTATAGTTATCACCAAGGCATACATGTAATTAACATTTTTATGTATCAGCTTACGCAAATCTGACTTTGAGTGCAATAGACCGAAGATGACTGAATTACATTATTTGTGGGTGAATCATTCAATCCCGTATCAATTGTGATTGTGTATGACTAATCGGCCGTATTTTCACATTATTACGCGAAATGCCTGCCTGTAGCCCGTTGGAGAGTGGTGAAATAGCTACTATAGTAATTATCATGCCGGAGGTTAAATGCAAAAACGGCACAAATGCTAATAAAATTCCATGTATTTATGCAACAGACAGAGTTACATAGAACAGATACGGGTAAACCTATCAATTGCGCCGACTATTTCACGCCAAAAAGTGATTTCGATAAGCAAGTGCATGTCGAATACAAATCATTTACCATTGTAAATGGCTGCTGGCAGTGATGGGGTGGGGACACAACTTCACACAAGATGATAATTCTTTAAGAAGAGTGGTACTACGACCGCCTGTCTTAAAGCCCCTTCATCTTACATCCCCAAAAGCAATGCACCTTTCCAGAGCATCCATCCATTATCTGACCTCGTATGCCGTAATAATGATGTAGAATTGTGTCTTTGTAATGCTATTTAATAAACATGCTGCTGAATATTTTGAAACTAATTTGACTGGGCGCTGTTGTTGCCTTAGGCAGTAACAGCACCAGTCAAATTAGTTTCTAAATATTCAACAGCTTACATGTGTAGTTTTCTGGGAAATGATATCAAGCGTGTTCAGAGATTGATTCCAACACGAACGAGGTGTGGGTGGAACTTAGATAGAGATGGGGGTACAAACGTGTTTAACCCATTCTATATTATTATTATTATTATTATTATTATTATTATTATTATTATTATTATTATTATTATTATTATTATTATTATTATTATACAGCAATACTTCAAGAGTAATAAGAGCTCAAATATGTATGTACTCATAAGTAAAAGTTGAAAATGCCTTGTCGCCCAGTAGTTAAAAATTTCATTCACTGGGCGACAAACTTTGTTGACTGGGCGACATAAATGTCGCCCAGTCATATAGTTAAAAATGCACTGCGCACGCACTGCGCACGCACTGCGCACGCACTGCGCACGCACGCACGCTCGCACGCACGCACGCACGCACGCACACACATGTGCACGCTTGAACGCATACATGCACCGCGTTGAAAATAGACAGCACCGACGTTCATTAAGATTATGCAGAAGTTTTCATATGTCTGATTGAGTGTAAGTTGGCTTCTGGGCGTAATAAAGAAACTTGTAACTTGAAACATCTATTTGATAGCTGAATGAAGATGCGTGTAACTAAATTCAGAAAACATGGCTAAGCTTTCCACCACACGCGCACCGCAACACCTACGTACACGAGCGCACGTTCATAATTTCATGCATCGACACACACACGCACATACGTACGCAGATATACTTACACGTGTGTGCCGGTGTGCGCCCACATGCAGCACGCGCGTACGCAAAACACGGACACTCACGCATGGGCGCGAGCACAAAGACAAACGTGAAAAGTTCTGTATTTGGTAACTGCCTACTGGTTGGTGTTTGAATAAATATGCGATGTGGAGTAAATGGCAATCTTGGATGGAAATCGACTGTAGTAAACGTGTAATAGGATTTCTTCTGCGCACCGAGAGACAACGAATTGTGGCGAAATGCAATTGCGTCCATGGATAAAGATGCAAATTAAACGACAAGTTGGAAACAGCAGAGATTACAACAAAAGTTTCCGTATAGTTTTTGGTTGGTATTTCCGGTCTTATCCTCTTGTCCCGCCCGCGGCTGCATCTAATAAGTCAAATTGTTTACGGTTATCGGGACCGAACGTTAATTACAAAGCGGATGTCTCGAAAAAACGGATCAATATTTATAGCGGGGAGAAGCGATTGTCGTATGTCCAAGGTGGCCTTTTAGTCGCGTGATCATCGCGGTGGCGTAGTGATCGCGTATAACGCGCGCGTCGAATCTCTATCAATATCCAACACGTTTTGCTCCGCACAAGACCAAGAAGTGCGTTAACAACGTACAGTCCACACGCACGGTGATGATAATAGGGCAATAGAGTGTTTTTCTAACAAATGATTGTTATTTTTTTTAAAAACAATTTGACTGAAAATCACCACTGCTTTGGATGAAGTAACGACTTTCAGCCAAATTATTTCCAAGCATCGTCCTTATTGCACTATTGAAATTACCAACTTATTCGGAATCCTGAATGTGCTTTGTTCATAGATATCGTATATACTGGCTAGATCGTTCATGACCCTCTCAAAAGCGTCATTACAGAGTTCAGTATTTTCTCTCCGGATGTATAGTCTTCAATAATAGGCCTATGTGGTTGAATACAGTAAGATTATAATAACCAATACAATTTTATTTCTGATTTAAATATGTAAATTTGCGTCTGTTCAATTTCATTTCAAATTACCAAAATATATTTAGCAATTTTTGAAGGCAATATATGCAGCTGATTGTCTGTGTCAGCCAGTCAGTGAATATCCTGTTATACGCAATTGCGATTAATTGAACTCGCATCATCCGCGATAGCAACACCTATCTCTATAGTGAGGGTACGCACAGGAGCCATCTAGCCATGTATATACGATATCTATGGCTTGGCTAGAGATTAGCCCGCCGAGTCATGTTGGCATTGACTAAAACTTGGAAACAGTTGTCCGGAGACAGTGGCGATCGAGGAGTTTCACCCACTCAGCTGCTCGTCATCTTAAAGGACAAAGTTCACACCGTCGCAGTCTAGCCTACGCGGTACCGTGCCAACTGCCGTGTGCCAAACCATATTATTTAACTCTGGTTCGTGATTTAATTTTTAAAAGAAGTTTTGATGTATTAGTACGGTTCCTTTTAACGCTAACTTATGATGATAATTTAGTGTGCTATCTTTTTATAATTAATTTCTGTTATTTTAGGATGTTTTCTCTCAGTTTTTCGATCGATAGGTTTTAAGAATATAGCGTATGCCCTATTAAGGAAAAGTTTTCGATTACCAGTAGAATACAGTTCAAGAAATAACTTAATATGTTGCCAAAACAAAATAAAACGTAGTCTTACTGTTGAATATTTTAACCATAATTGGATTGGAAGATACCAGGCAGTAATGTCTTCCAATCACATTATGTTCATAAATTGTTCAACAGAACATCTCTTATATCTTGTACAACATTGTACTAACCTGTTTCTGTCTGGTAACATAGAGATGATTTAGGAAGCTTTTAGACATGATTATCAGCTAAACATGGGCCTATAGTTTACTATAAGTTTGATTAACTTCTTTATATTACCTACACACTTGGATACTACTTCAGCACCTTGTGACGGATATATGAAGACTGCATTGCAAGGTAACATAGCCTAATTAAGGGATCAGACATGTCGCTCAAGTACTTGACGTCACAAATAAATACGTCACATTTTAGCTGACGTCGCAATCAAAAAGACGTAAAACTCTTCGTCATGGAGCTGGAAAGCTCGGCCAAGTGTACGAGTTATATGTTCTTTGATGAATATACAGTTATATGTTCTTTGACGAATATACAATTTAGTAACTATTATGTTGAATGTTTTGTAATTAATTTGACTGGGAGCTGTTGCTGCAACAGCCCCAACCAAATTAGATTCAAAATACTCAACAGCTTACCTAAAAGCTTACGTTGAAATCTAGATTCAGCTACTTCTGGGTTCAAAGTATATACGCCGATTACAACACACGTACATAGTAGGCGGAGCTTAGCTAGAAATAGGCGGGGCGTAGATAGAAATGGATTCCGTTTATAATTATGCATCGTGTCTTGTTCATTCATAATAAGATTGGGATGCGGCATGGCACACGCATGGAATGAGAACATGAATCTGATTTAAAAGAAAACGAGTGCGATTTGTTAAATAGATATGTCAGAAACATATAAAATGTGACAGACAGACTGACAGACAAACAAACAAACACACAAACAAACAAACAAACAAACAAACAAACAAACAAACAGACCGTGTTATATTAGGTGCGATTCGCAAGCAAAAATAATAATCCGCCCCGCCCCACCCCCGCCGCCACACACACACACACCCGCTCGGAAATCAGTAGAATTTCTATGGATATCTCTGTAACTTTTTACACACGAAATGATGTGACACTAAGACCGTGTTCACACTAGAGACGTAATCGGGAATAACGCCATACTGAAAGTATGCCGTTATTCCCGATTGACTCTCTAATGAGAACACGGCCTAGGATTCCACAACATTGGACGTGATCCGGAAAAAACGAAAATTGTTTACAATGTGACGAAAACGGGATGGTGAGGTTCTGTAATCTCTGATAGTTCTTGTTTACTTCTTATGGTAAGCGTCGAACGATGTTGCCTTGTTTTAGCCGGACGGTGTAATACCATTTGACAAAAACAATCCTTTTTTTAGTGCGCGGTGGAATGAAACATGTTCTCCCGTCCATTTCCACTATTGGACCGTGGAACAGAGCCAAGCTTTGGAAGGACAGCTTGATCTCTTGAACGACTATCTAGGCCTGCAGGTCATAAATATAAGTTGACATCTCTCCAAAACAAAAAACCGAAACACGTTAGTTATATTTTCAGACTTTCCTGATTTTCTCGGATCACGCCTATAGTTGTAGACGCCTAGTCGATGGTCACACCCTTTCCTGTGTTAGAATGTGAGCCAAAATCAGACATGCAGCTTCACTACATATCCACAGATCCAGAATTTGATCCGTTCTAGATCTGTGTTCTTCTATGCTGATCACGGCCAAAGTTTGGAAATCATCTTACACGGCGATTGCTTTCAGTATTTTTTTAATACAGCCCCAGACAGACAGAAAAATGAACGGACGGGAGGGCTGGCGGGTGGGCGGGCTGGTGCACGGGGGTGGGCGGGCGGTCATGCGGGCGGGCAGACAGACTGACGGACCGAGAGACGGGAGGGAGGGAGGGAGGGTGAGGACACACATACATATCAGATAGCAATACCCTCTTAGTCGATAGCCAGAAACGTGGCGACGATGACTGGAAAACATTTTCCGAGTTCGCCAGTGGCCACATTGAAGTAAAAAAGAGATATCCCTAAGATTCCTATGTTCTAGTCCAAAGTGTGTTTCTTCGATTGTACTGGTGGTGCCCATAAACCTTTTGGCATCATCGTGATATGGTTAAGTCTGAATTCCGAATACAAAGTCAGCCAAATGGATGTCGTCAACGTGCTGGCTCAGTATTGCCAATTAAGTAAATGGTGTAATTATTTTTCGAGTTGGTAACCTGTAAAGACAAACAAACTAGAGAGACGACTAGGGACTGGCGCCCATATACATGGATCCGTTTCGTGCCACCTCATCCATTTCTAGCTAAGCACAGCCCACTTTGTAAGTGCTTCTAACACATTGAAGCCGGATTTCCAGAATCTCATTGGACCTTTCCAGTTATACAAGTCCAATGGTAAAATGACATTGACCTTTGATCTCAATATCATTTTGCTTCATCCACATGATACTAGGAAGTGTAGTCCCAATAAGGTGAAGCCATGCTCCATGCAAAAGCTCAACCATAAAGAACAATTTTATGCCGAGTTAACATTGACCTTGAACATTGATCTAATGGTCTCAATATCACTGTGCTCAATCCCATTGAGATAAGGAAGAATGTTGCCAAGTTTAGTCCCAATAGGATGTCGAGATATAAAACGATATGTTGAGCTAAACGCAAAACCTAACCGTAGAAGTAGTGTTTTATACCAAGGTCACAATCACCTTGACCTTTGACCTCATGACCTCAATATCATTGTGCTTCATCCCCTTGATAAAAGGAAGTATGTGTCCAAGCTTAGTCCCAATAGGGTGAGGCCATACTGAGATATAAGACGATATGTTGACCAGAACGCAAAACTTCCTTAAAACGTAGAGTTTTATACCAAGGTCACAGTGATGTTGAACTTTGACCTCATGATCTCAGTATCATTATGCTCCATCCCTTGATATGAAGAAGCATGTTGTTTAGTCCCAATAGAGTGACACACTGCCGAGACATAAAGTTAATCTAGAATGGACGTCGACAAACAGGCAGGCAGGCAGGCAAGCAAGCAAGCGGGCAGGCAGACATGCGAACAGACATACACCCAGCCAGGCAGGCAGGCAGGCAGGCAGACAGACATACAGACAGACAGACAGACAAACAGACAGACAGACATACAGACATACAGACATACAGACAAACAGACAGACAGACAGACAGACAGACAGACAGACAGACAGACAGACAGACACCACCCGCAATACTTACACCGGACTTCGGCGGTGTGAGAAATGGGATAACGGTGCTGAGTGATCCTTACACCATGCGTATTCCACCAGGGCATGCAGCAAATGGTTGTCTGCATAATTGAAACGGACCATCTATTTGATCTCGTTATATACAGAACAAAGAATATACGCGATACAACTGGGGCACCTATAGCTACTAAAAAGCATACGTACATGATCAGCTGCATTGCAATATTGTGCGTGGTGAAAATGGCCCTTTACATGGGAGACGATCATTACCAAAATATGATTCAGGGATGTTTTAAAATCAAATTCCGTGTGTTGTTTGGAAACCCAAAAGATCAAAGAAAGTGCTTATAAATAATGGCCCGTTACATGCTATTGACAGTGACTGAGAGATGGGGATATAGCATCTTATGACACATGTGATAACATCAACTCCACTTGACCTAGTCAACCCTCAAATTAGTTCAAGAGAATTTAAATTTTCTCATAGAAAATATCAGTATTGCACACGAAACGAGTATGTTTTTGAAAATTTATTATTGCACTGACTGGCTCACTTATCGAGCCAGTGATACCATTGGAAAAGTTTCAAACATAGTATCTCTTGGTCTGTAATTGAACTCAACACCACTATAGAAGCCATTTTGGCCAGCTTTAGAGTTTACCCTCTTGTGTCAACAGCGCCTCAAAGTGCTCAAAATACTACTTGATATATTAATTTTTTCAAGATATTTTAATTTTAGAAAACTAATTTTGAAAATTTACCACTTAACTTCTTTTCATTAAAGGGGTAATGGTAAAGAAAATTAAAGTTTTTGCTTACCCAGTGTCTATCTGCAGGCCGAGAGAAGAGTATTTTTTAAATTTACCACTAGAATGACTCGTGGTAAATATTAAAAAATACTCTTCTCAAGGCTTTCAAATAGCCATGTCTGAAGACGTCTGCAAAGTTGTTTGTTGGTCAGTTTGACCATAAAACGGTTAAGTTGACACAAGGGGGGGGGGGGGTGTTTAAAGAATAATTAGTAGATCGATAGATAGTTTATTTCACCGTAGGCCCATTCGACCCTTGCGTGTAAATGACATAATATAAGACTGTGGCAGACACTGTGACAGTATTACACATTACAAGTGTAATTATTTCGTAATTATCAATACTATCATCTTTATCATCACCATTCATGATCACCACCATCACAATCATCATCATGGTGATTGTCGTCGTCGTCGTCGTCGTCGTCGTCGTCGTCGTCGTCGTCGTCGTCGTCGTCAATCATCGCCATCATGATCGTTTTCACAATTGCTGTATTCAGCATGTCTAAGGCTGTGTTCTCACTAGAGACTGAGGTATGGCGTTATTCCCAAATAACTCGCCAGTGAGAACACGGCCTTAGAATGCTCACGAAATTATGTGCCTTTATTCGAATCATCACTAAACAATTCCAGGCAACATGAATGATACCACGTATCAGATTATACGAGTCCACATCCCCATTAAGGTAATAGACTTTGCCTTACTATCCCAATTGCGGCAAACCGGTCTCGCTCCTCGTAACAACTTTAAATGGAAAATATTTAAACACTGTATAACAGAAATACTCACCCCACTAAATCACATCTGCAATCTCTCACTCTCACAAGGTATATTCCCATCACGACTAAAATAGCACGAGTAACACCTATTTATAAAGCTAAAGATCCATCTGAATTTGCTAACTACAGACCAGTCTCAGTGCTTCCACCTTTTTCGAAACTCCTGGAGCGATTATATTACAACAGATTTGTTAATTATCTAAATAGATATTCAATTATCTACAAATCTCAGTATGGTTTCAGAGAAAAACACTCTACTATGCTTGCCATTGTGGATATGATAGAAAAAATATCTGAGTCCTTGGAAAATAACACTCTGGGTGTTCCTGGGTCTTTCTAAAGCATTCAACACTATTGACTATGAAATCCTATTGAAAAAATTATCACATTACGGTATAAGAGGCATCGCTTTGGATTGGATTCAAAATTATTTGACTGACAGGATTCAATGTGTTCAATTTAATGGTGCTATTTCAGGAAACAAGAAATTAGTCTGCGGTGTACTGCAGGGTTCAATCCTTGGACCCCTGCTGTTCTTACTATACATGAATGATTTACCCAATGCCACTAACCAACTCTCATTAATACTATTTGCAGATGATACCAATGTCTTTGGCAGACATAAGGATATAAATACTCTATGCAAAAATGTAAATAATGAAATGGAAAAAATTATAAACTGGTTCAAAATTGATAAATTATCTCTAAATGTTAACAAAACTAACTTTATACTATTTACAAGGTCTAGCCAACCTGAAGAAGCTGCTCTCCCAAAACTGTACATAGACAATCAAGAAATAGAGGAGGCCGAGTATGTTAAATTCCTAGAAGTCTGTTTGGACAGACATTTAATCTGGGAGAAGCACATAGAGACACTCACATCCAAGGTAGCAAGGAATATTTGTATTATGCGCAGACTCAAGTCATATCTTCCATCTCATATCTTAAAAACTCTGTATAACACATTGATACTTCCACACATAACCTACTGCAATGCTATCTGGAGCAATACATATCAAAATAAACTTAAAAAAATAAAATCACTACAAAAGCAATCTATCAAACTATTTTCGCAAACACCTTCAAGAGTAACAAAATCCTAAAACTCGGAGACATTGGAAGGGTTCAATTATATGCAATTCTAAAGGACTACCACAATGGCAACCTACCCTCATCTCTATCCAATCTTTTTTCAATAAATGCAGACATACATACGCACAGCACAAGAACAAGTTCCAATCTACATGTCACATACCACCGAACAGAGGCAGCTACACGAACCCCACCCTACCAAGCAATACAACTATGGAATAATACAGATACAGACATACGTACACAAATTCTCACGTTAAAATCATCCAAAAAATTAATCAAAAACATAATTATTGACAACTACTAGAAACCACACCACTAACCACCACCAGCATGGCCATTACACAGCACAGCTCTGGAACGACTTGGCATGCTTCCAGAGTGAGCTGAGGTGTCCTGTTGGGCATTCTGGGCACGGTGATGGAAGACATTGCTTCCCAAAGAGGCGGTGGCTTCCAATCCGATTGTGCTCGGAGTGTTCAGCGGATCACTTCTCACTAATTAACATGTTAACTTACAGTCTTGACCTGGAAGCATGCCAACTCCTTTTAGCATTATTAATCCTATTATGAGCTGTGCTGTAGTCTAACTATTCAAGGCACCTGTTCACCGGAACAGAACATCAAATGTAAAACTGTATAGGAGTAATAATAATAATAATAATAATAATAATAATAATAATAATAAAAATAATAATAATAATAATAATAATAATAATAATAATAATATGGTAATATATAACAGATGAGCTCCCCAGCCCCAACCCCTCCATCTCCTACCCTCCATCCCTTTATGTTCATGAATGTAATTGTCCTGTTTTACTGTTGTATCCTACATGTATATACCTACTGTTCATATAGTATCACGTAATATATGTTTGTTTATATTACATCCTATTATATATAATAATATATTGTGCAATTAATGTTTATATGTTAGGGGTCCACCACTTCATAGGCTTGCCTTTGGTGGACTGCCTGTTGTAATCTCTAATACTGACGACTAAATACGAAAATAAATAATCTTGACTCTTGAATCTTGAACCTTGATCTTCTCTTTCGTTTCTGTTTCGGGTTTGGAAACGAGGAAAGAAGACACGGGGCGCGACGGCACAATGAACACGCGCGCGCTCGCTCGCACGCGCGCACGCACGCACGCACGTACGCACGCACGCACACACACACGCACGCAGACACGGAAGGCAGTTACGCGTGCATAGTAACCGGAAACAAAGACAATCATTAACAACAACAACATTTTGTTGTCACTGTGTTGGTTGTGTCTCAGCCTGTGTATGCACATCTCCCAATATGTGACGGCGGACCATATCATATATAAAATAGCAGGTGTTGTTAATTTTACATGTGCGAAGTTGGTGGCTCTTTAACAACCATAGCAAAATGTATACTATTATGCAACCACAGGCCTAATGATGTCCAGACGGATCATTCCTAACTTGATGTACTCAGACACATGCCATTTATCCAATTTCGTTTGTCACGTGCTAGGCGTGATTCCAAAGATTAGATCGAACCTTTCTCTTTTTCTGTCATAAAATGGCGAAGCATTTGATTTTTGGGTCGTATAGATCCTAAGAATGGGAATTGATTTAATTAATCTCCTAAGAAGACACCGTGAATTGTTGTTTTATCGCACCACAGGAAATAATATCCGTGCTTAGGTTAACGTCCTCTTGTGATGTGTATTTGTGCGCTGTACCAGTGTGTAATAGTGAGATAGTTTATTACCTATTAACCAGGACATGCCATTTATTATACAATAACCATTTAATGCCTAACTTTGGTCAAGAAATTCACAATATTTCCTTATTGAATGTCCATTTGCAGGTCAAGAGATACCTATTTTCCCATTGGAATGAATATCGAGCCAACCATTTCAGTGGGAAAATTTCAATAATGGCTTTCTCTTGGCCTGTAAATGGACATTCCACAAGACTACTGCAGACGGCCGGTCTTGGTCGTCTACTCCATGAAAGGGTTAAGAAGTAACCAGCCTCGAAGCAAGGCGCGAAATTAGATTGTGCAATGGATGACTGGGCCATTGCAGTGCGATATGTCATGGGGTTTCTCTGATGGCAAATGGATACACGGAAGCTGTAATTGAGCGGGAAAAATGAAAATTTTCCGTTTTGAACTTGTACTTTTCTTCTTGTTTTTGGTATGGATGTAAAACGCTAATATCGCATTTGCGCAATTGACTAACAACGCAATGACCAATATCGAAATTCAACATCGGCGCGCCCGTAGGTCAATGGTGTGGGTCAAATATGGAATTTGATATCGGCGCGCTTGTTGATCAATTGCGCAGTGGACCAATATTGAATTCGGTATCGACGCAGCCATTAATCAGCGGCGCAGGGGACCAATATTGAATTCGGTATCAACGCATCTATTGACCAATGGCGCAGGGGACAATATTGAATTCGGTATCGACGCACACATTGAGCAATGGCGCA
Source organism: Chaetoderma sp. LZ-2023a (assembly GCA_034401795.1). Taxonomy (NCBI): domain Eukaryota; kingdom Metazoa; phylum Mollusca; class Caudofoveata; order Chaetodermatida; family Chaetodermatidae; genus Chaetoderma; species Chaetoderma sp. LZ-2023a. Next base: position 34,904,198 of record CM067359.1, read on the forward strand.
GGGGACAATATTGAATTAGGTATCGACACACCCATTGATCAATGGCACATGAGACCAATATTTAATTCGGTATCGACGCATCCATTGATCAATGAGGCAGGGGACCAATATTGAACTTCTCTTTGATATTCTCTCGACTATGGAGCTGATACAGCTTTATGCAACGCCTGAGTAAACGTCTATAGATGAATTTTACCATTAATATAAGGCCCGGTGCAATTGCACCAGGCGCCTTGCTATCATGCTGTTGCAAATAGCATGGCGTTCAAGTTAAATATGATCTGGACATTCACAAATACGTACGCAATCGCAGAAACTCGTAGCGTGTGATGGAATAGTTTCTGCTGCGATTGTCATTCTGCGAATGTACACATTTGTTGCACAAAACCTTGTCTTGTCGTATCATAACAGCTCACGGACAAACTCGCACCGGGTTAAGCGGCGATTAGTGTGATAACAGCAGCATTTGCAACAAGGCACGTGTCTCGTCCTCATTATTCTCGTGTCAATGGATGAATTGAAGAGCTAAACTCCGCCCCTGTTTTGCGTGTCTTGGGATTGATGCATATGCTTTGAATCCTGAATTTACAGAATCCCAATTTCCTGGTAACTATATACTGATAACCTGTTGAACATTTTGAAACTAATTTGAATGGGGCTGTTGCTGTCTATGACATCAACAACTCTCAAACAAATTAGTTTCAAAATATGCAACATAATGTCTATTGAATGGTAAAGACATACAATGGACATTTCCAGTTTTAGCCAAGCCTCGCCCATCTCTAGCTAAGCTCAACCCACACCTCGCTTGTGTTGGGATCGATCGATCCATCAACTCCCTGACTATCTATTTCCAGAAAACTATGCAGGTAAGCTTTTGGATATTTTGAGACTAATTTGACTGGGTGCTGCTACTTCCTATGGCAAAGCGTGTTTATTAAATGGCACAGGCGCACGATTCCTACAACAGCGCGTAGTCCGTCTTCAATTAAGCGTTCGTGACGTACGTATCTACGTCATTCAAGACGTCACCATACACGTCACGGAGTTTATGGATGGATAAAATGGAAAGGTCCATTCGTACAACGATTCCGGTTACATGACAGAGCATTTCCCATTTGGCCCGTTGTTTATATAGTAATCATAACATCTATTATCAGCGTCAATACTCTGAGAGAGAATAATGAAATGTGAACCTGAACATGAACCTGTTTACAGTGTGTCTGTCTCGTTTAAGAAACAGGAGTGAGACAAGTACAAGTTCAAGTTCACTTTATTACACTCAGGCCCATCAAGGGCATATGAGGGTAAAATGTACATAATGATTGTAGCGGTAGAATATTAAAGCAGTACAGTAAAATGCATATATACAATTTATAATTCTACGGTAGTAGCAGTAACAGTAGTAGTAGTAGTAGTAGTAGCAGCAGCAGCAGCAGCAGCAGCTGCAGCAGCAGCAGCAGCAACAACATCGGCGGCGGCAGCAGCAGCAACAGCAGCAGCAACAACAACAACAGCAGCAGCAGCAGCAGCAGTACAGAAAGGTATCATTTTTCAGACGTGGTCGATGACGACAACAACAATGGCGACGGCGGAGATGACTGCGTCAACGTTACTTTTTAGTGAGTTTAGGCGCCTGGTAGCGTAAATAGACCTACTCCAGTTATTAGAGTAGCACCTAATCCGCTAGAGTTCGTGCTCTAGTACCTACTCAAGGTTACCTACCTGTGAGCAATGTTTAGTTGAGTAAGTCACGTGCCTATATTGAAATCAATGTAATTAAAACCCGTGGGACACCTACATTCGTCTCCCCGATGTTAGATGATCTCCCGGTGTTTCAGGCATATCGGAACTAAGCTTCGATGCATGCCTATGGTGCTATGAATCCGTACGGTTACATTGAGACTACAAGGTCAAAGATGTAGTCCACTGGTCGATGGTGCTTGCGTCATCGACAATTCATAAGTATTCGATCAGACATGATGCTGATAATAACCTTTTGAAAGTTTGGTCCGCCAACTCCTGCCCATTGTCGTCTGACTGCTGCGACCCGTATCTAATACATAAAATTCCGTGGGGAAATCACCATGGTAATACGCTTAGATAGGCCATTCAAGATTCAAGATTCAATATTATTTATTTTCTTCTTGGATACCAATTTACATATTTTCAATACAGGTTGTCCGCCGAAGGCATTGCCTATAGTGGTGGCGGACACCTAACATCAAACATACATATACAATTACACACACACACACACACACACACACACACACACACACACACACACACACACACACACACACACACACACACACACACACACACACACACACACACACACACACACACACACACACACACACACACACACACACACACACACACACACACACACACACACACACACACACACACACACACACACACACACACACACACACACACACACACACACACACACACACACACACAGCTTAACACAGAATGTGAGATATATTTATGAATGCACAGATATGGTACTGAGCTAAGTAGACATAGAAAAAAAGAACAAACGATACAATACATCTATGTTTTTCCTTTTTAGTTATTGAGATTAGAGATTTGTATTTGGTGGGGGTGTTGGTGGGTGGGTGGGGTGGGGGTGGGTGGGGGTGGAACGAGGGAGGATGGACCATGCATGCCAATTACCCCAGCTCAAGCTCTAGGTTGCTATTTATTAGTAGCGCTTGTTGAGGTGCGTCAGTTTGAAGGAAGCAGTAGTTGCAATACCAGTAATAGTGCATTATGATGATGTAGTAGTAGTAGTAGTAGTAGTAGTAGTAGTAGTAGTAGTAGTAGTAGTAGTAGTAGTAGTAGTAGTAGTAGTAGTAGTAGTAGTAGTAGTAGTAGTAATAGCAGTAGTGGTGGTGGTGGTGGTGGTGGTAGTGGTGGTCGTAGTAGCAGTAGTAGTAATAGTCGTAGTAGTTGTGGTGGTAGTGGCGGTGGTAGTGGTAGTTGTAGTAGTGTAGCTCGCGGGGGTACGCGCTGGTCCACCGTTAAATATCCACTCATTGCACCGCTAGTGTGTGATGACTGGGATAGCTGGTTAGCTGCGGATCTTGGGCTTGCGGTTCCCATGTGCCGTCTCTCCACGGAGTACATAGACCGAGTTCTAGAGCTGGTCGAACAATGATGTTCCAGTGGGGCCGTACGACCATTTCCGCTGAGATTGAACCACACGGTGTCGTCCCAACTGTTTGTGTCACCGGTGTGTCTTTCCATACTAATTTAGGGAATGGAATAATTAGAATAATAAACCTAGAATATAAATAAGTACTATACAAACAGGGTGAATCGTTTGACAGTAATATGAGCACAATAATACACAATATAGAGCTAGCTTGTGTCCTTTCTACATGGTGTCGCCGGAGGTACCACACAGATCCTTGTATCTGCAGAGGTATCCCCGCAAGAGAAGCATCCACATAGGAGATCACTGAGTAACTTAATATAAGTTAGTATACCCCTAACATATACAGAGAGAACATTATTGCTGCGAGTGGAAATATTTCATGATGGTGCAGAGGAAAGTGCTTCGCGTGGGCCTCCATCACAGGAATTCTCGCTGTTGCGAGAGGCAAGTGCCTTGCGCAGGCCTCCGTCACAGGGAAAATGCCTTCAATGCTGAAGCAGAGGAAAAGAGTTGGCAAAAATGGGACACTCTTTTGTTCATCAGAAAATGCTAAGTGCAGAAAAATCCTAGTGAAGCTATAATTGACGTGATGCGTACTGGTTTATGTGAGGTGGAACGAGCGATTTCCGAAGAATTCCCACAACCGTCTTATGTAGTTCCAAGATGCTGTATTGGTAGATGCCACTTTATTTATGTGGGCCTTCTGCTACAGTCTAACCTACCATTTAAGTATTAGAAACCAAAACTAGCTTTGGCTGCAAGTGGCAGGGATTCCTACCTATCATTAGATACAGCTGTCCAATGGGCACAGACGCCTAGTTTCCCGTAAGTCGCTTTGAAAGAGCATCTACCTCCATGGACGCTAAGCGTACATGTTACATCGCAACGCATCCGAATTTGATGAGAATCCAGGTACCTTGCTCCGCAACCATATAAAACATCACCTGGACAATGGCTACATTTCACATAAGCAAGTTTGATCACTGACATACCGTTAAGGTGGGGTAGAGAGGCGACTATCCACCGCGAGCGTCTTTCCCATGAGGGCATGGCGGATTCCGAGATCCCTCACAGACACTCTGACGAGTTGGATGAAGATACGCGTCTCGTCCGTCACCGTTTCCTATGGATCTAACTTTTGACCTGTCATTAGGATTATGTTCCAATGTGCCCAGCTCTGCACTGTGGTCCGGTAAAATAAACCTATCAAACTCACTTTTATAACTATATGTTTTCGCAGTGCTTTCCTTCGTTGGTGGGGTTATCTAACTAACAAGTATCCGAGGATACAGGGGAGATGTATGTAAATCAGAACTTTAACCATCACTGCTCGGAAATCTCCGATAGTTTCCCAGATCAACGTGCTGATGGGACGTCCAAACAATTAAGAAGCCATGCGGCTAGTGGATTGTGGAAAGAGACAATAACTTTAATGTAGGTGTATATATAGGTATTTGGCCAATTTTACACAACCTTTCCGGAGTGCGGGGCTACATTACCGCAACATCTGGAAAAGAGGCATACACTATATGTCTCCTAATGAAGAGATTGTCCCTAACCACTTTAACCTATCCTATTTGAACTGAATAGTAAGGTTTAGTCGGTAACATGCCGTGCTCAAACAGTTAGAATTGATGATCGTAGGGATAAGTGATGTGGATATAAATGTTGCTGTTTAGTATTTCCCAGCGTACTGCCGTCTAAGTTTTCTATAATTAAACAAAAGATATCAACGAAATGGCTATCTCCCATATACAACTAATCAATGCAATGAACGATGGCAATTTATATACATTATTGAGGTAGTATGCACTAGGTTGATAGACCTAAACGGTGCGGTTAGTTAAAGCACCCACAGTAAATAAGGATAATATGAACACTAATAAAGAAATTATAAATTGCGGTCCTAAGACTGGGAAGGCACTTATTAGTCATCAGTGCCATATACGGAAATAATAATTAGATGCACAATAGTATAATTACTTGAGCACCTAATAGTCGTCGGTACAGAACAGGCTACTATGTTACTGAAATTGAGGCGCTAACATATTCATAGCACGAGTTGACACATTCTCTGGAGCTGGAGAGGTTTCAGCATGCGATTTCCGCAGCTGGTCTTCGCAGATTGGATCTGCAAGCTGACTCCTCCAGGCAGGGTAGACATGGTGCATACTCATGACAGTGAAACAGAACAGTGAAGTAGCATCTATTAGATAGTCTCTATAACTAAATCATAATTTATACTGAAGTGAGAAAGTTCTCCGTCCGCCAACGGAAGTAATAAAGTTAAAGGTTGCCCATTAACGGAGAGGGCTGTATACTAATGTTAAGTGGATACATAACTAGGCACACAGTGCGGGATGCGTTGCATAGCTCTTGCGTGCATCTAGCAAAGTCCACCAGACTGTGGTCGAAAGGTTAATTAAAACACACACGACATGCAGTGCAGAATTTAGTGTCCACTTTTCAGCATGGTTGGCAGATCCGGCGAGTCGTCCACCAAGAAACACCGTAGCTCTACATAGCGTAGAATTACATTCCGGGCCCACACCGCCCCTCCCGCAGAGGTTGCATTAGGAAAGTCCGGATGCCGAAGGTCTAACTTTAAATTTAGTTTATTACTCCGAGGACGTCCTACACCGCGGATGTGCTGGATTCCGTAAGACACCGGTTGAAGTGAAGATCACTGGTAGGTCAGCAGTTTACATCCGTCATCCAGTCGTCCTGCGTGGGCCGGCTTCCACGCCGGCGATGCGCCTGATCCTTGGTTTTCCACCCCTTTTATACTCCTTGCGACGTCAGGGCTGGGCGCCTCAACCAATCAGCGGCCGAGCGCCAGCCAATCAGCGTCCTGGTATGCTAGTGACGTATCAATCGCGTGTACACAGATCTTTGTATTTAGTCTAATATATACACGCGGCTACAATGTTATAGCAATATTCCGAGTATAATTTAGCGGGGAGCTTTGAGGATAATTCTGCCATTTCTAGGCCGATTTTAAAGTAGTTTACAGTTTTGGAAAGCTCGTTTAATTCTGGTCCCAATTGATACCAAGAAAAACGAGAACGGATGGATTATAAGCATTTACGGGTACCTACTCTGTACACTATAGGTAAGCACTCGCTTCCAATTCCGAGACGTGTTGTTAGGGAAGCTCTGACCGCACACATGCGCACCATGCGTTCTATCGGACTTAGCCGATTTTTTAACAAGAAACCTCTCGTATAGGACTTACATACATTTATTACTCTACCCGGGGTGGGGGGGTGAGGGGGGTGGGGTGGGTGTGTGCTTTAGAATGAATCTGGCATGACCGGCCTGTACCCAGCCTTGCTGGGACGGCCGGCACCTGTCCGGTCGATCCGTGCTACAGTAGCAGTAATAGTAGTAGTGGTCGTACCGTCGTAGTAGCTATGGTGGTAGCAGCAGCTTCCAGGCTACTCAGTTTTCAGAATATTCACCAGCCGCCCTGTATAGTTACTTTGAAATTGGGGTTCTGGAAACTGAAGACTCAAAATATAGAACAGAAAAGGAGTAAATAATAGATTGAGCTGAGCTACGGTTACCTGGTGGTGATGGATTGCTGTCATTGCAAAACATTGGCTAAATAGTTATAATTTGGCTAAGTGCAAATATGGGCAGCAATAATTCCCTCTCAGATTAGTCACAGGTCAGCTGTTGAACATCTCAAAACCTATTTTGACTGTAAGCAGTTGCTACCTTAGGCAGTGTCAGCTTCCAGGCAACCAACTTTCAAGAATATTCACCAGCCTACCTTATAGTTTCTTTCATATTATCTTGATGTTGGGATTCTAGAAATTATGGATTGTATATCAATCGATTTCAACACACGTAGTGAGTAGGCGGAGCTTAGCTAGAGTTACCTGGTTAAGATTTTCATCAGCTCACCTCTATAGTTTCCATTGAAATTGAGATTCTGGAAATTCAGTATTCAAGCATATAAATTGACTTCAGCACACAAATAGTAGCTGGAGCTTAGCTAGGGCTACCTGGTGGTGGTGGATTGTTGACATACAAAACATTGGCTAATATATTTATAATTTGGCTAAGAGAGAGAGTATGGACAGCAACAGCTCCCTGTCAGATTAGTCACATAATGTTTGTGATGTCTGCAGGTGTTAGTACACATAGACAGAGAAGCTATACATGGTTATCACAGAACATTGACATAATACAGTGGATACGGTAATCTGCAGGATTGGTAAACTCATAATAATAAGTACGCATACGCATACGTCATGTACTGCTTTGTTATGTAAGGAATAATCTGTTGAATAGTGAAATGTGATGCTGGATGATTTCGAAAATAGTTTGACCAAAAGCTAATGGTTCCATTAGGCAGGAACAACTGTCGGACAAACCAATCTCGCCAGCAAGACATCCTCTATGTGATACAGCACCTTATCTATCTGTTTTGTGTTGTTGAAATGTTTTCCAGGAGAACATTTCATTCATTGTATATGATCATACAAAATAGTGGCATACGCAGCAGAATTGGTAAATTAACCATCTTGCTGCTGTTAGCCACCATAAAACAATTTCATAAGCAAAAGATAATTTTTGGTTATGCAAGCAGCATGAATTAAAAATTTGAGCGTAAATTCATATATTTTGACTATCGAGAATAAGTAATTCAGTAGGATTGGTTAATTAAGCAAAGTCGCAGGGTTTGTGGATTGAGATGGATTATACTTTTTTTTTTTTTAGGAATTTGTCAGTGAAAGAGTTAAGTTATTGGGAATGATAACAGAAGGAACATAATAAAATGATATGTATGTGGGGTGGGGGTGTGTGTGGGGGGTGGGGGGTGGTGGGGGGTGGGGGTGTAAATAAAATGCTATTGAATATAAACTTAATCAAGGTGAAAAAAAAGCAGAAAAATCTAGATTTTATGCATTGGAATAATTAAAGTATTAACATTGAGCACTTAAGCAAATAAATATATTGTGAAGAACATCTTAAGATGAATATGTATGTAATCAGTAACTATATAATGTTTTTGTTGTGATCAAATAAAATTGTGGGTCCTAATATCTCAGATTAAGAGTATTCATATAGGCCAGCTGTTGAACATCTCAAGATTTATTTTGCCTGAAGGCAGGTTCTGCCTTAGGCATTAACAGCTTCAAGGCAGCTAACTTTTAAAATAATCACCAGCCTACCTGTATGGTTACTTTATATTGAGTTTGTGGAAATTCTGGATTCATGAAATATAAATCGATTCCAATACGTAAAGAATGCAGGCCATTCGTGTCCCTGACACCGCATTCACTTAAAATCCTTGGATGTTCCAGACATCATAGACGGTAAGGTTAGAATTTGATTGTTTACCAAGAATATCCCGCATCACCCTAATGTTAGGGTACTATTGATTGCACTGCCCGTTATGTATTGAATCCGATTCATATCTAGATCATTCGCAGAATGGTGCCAGTTTTTCTAACATAGCGTCAGAGCATATTCACATAATGACAAATCTGAAGTACATTGACACAGCCGGCTGCGAATATATTAACTTCTTTCTGCTTCTTGTCATATTTGACATTGATCTAACACCTCATCTACAATAATTCGATCTCTGTTCAGGTCAAAATACCCTCAATCCTCATGAGCGCATTCTAAGAGCATCTAACACATCTGAGGATTAAACCTCTCGGTACGGAACAGAGAGCAACTAGCCCTGGATGAGAGGTTAATGCACATTAACTTGCAATATCTACGGCGGCAACATTCCTGCATGCGTCAACACTGCTGCACCATTTCTCAAGGAACTGTCATGCCATACATGCTCATGATTAACAGCACAGCTGCTCTTTGTTTCTAGAACAATGCCATGATTCAGATTGAGGGTGTTTCACCGCAGCGCCTCTGCATTGCTGTTGGTATTGCTGAACACCGTCACCGCAATCACGAAACAGAAAGGAGAAATAGACGGATCCGGTCTGTCACTCAAGTATCTGACGTCATAATCAAATGCGTCACTTGTTAGCTGGGTCAAAATTAAAATGACGTATGCCAGTCATAAAAGTCGAACAGCTTCTGACGAAAATGTATAAATTGCATGTCTTTGGTGAATTTATAATTTAATTAGACATTCTGTTTAATATTTTGAAACTAATGTGTAGCAGTTGTTGCTACACATTAGTTTCCCAGGCAAATTTATTTCAAAATATTAAACATATTACCAGAATAGTAACCTTGATTGTGGGACCGCGCACATGGCTCAAGATTAAACATCGATTCCACGACGCGTACAAAGTAAGCTAAAATGAATCCCCCTATTAATAAAATAGCCACACTTGTTTATAACTGACACGTAGTTTTGGGGAAACAGCACGGTGTTTTAAAAGACGTAAGACCACCTCGACCCTCTTAAATAATCACCATGTTGTGGCCACAAATGCCATTGCATATGACCGCCTACCAGTTTTAAGTGCCCATTTGTGTTAGTGACCATATTTAGATCGCACAGTGAAGTGCCTGGCGGCCCTCGTCCGAAAAACTATGAAAGTAAGGCTCTCCGGAAACCATTTAAGGCGGCCTTAGCACAACAAAATATTTACTACATTAAAATTGATGCGAACAATTATTAACGTTACATATAAACTGTTAACTGTTCCCATCTCTCTCTCTCTCTCTCTCTCTCTCTCTCTCTCTCTCTCTCTCTCTCGATCTCTCTCTCTCTCTCTCTCTCTCTCTCTCTCTCTCTCTCTCTCTCTCTCTCTCTCTCTCTCTCTCTCTCTCTCTCTCTCTCTCTCTCTCTCTCTTGATGATGATGATGAGTGACTGTGTTCTGCCGCTGAAGAAGAGAAAACTTCTTTCGGCTGCAATAAGGGTTTCCACTGAGTCGTGTCCACTGTGTGCACCCGAAGCTCCTGTGTGACCTTTCTCGTCATTAGTGGTCCTAGATTACGTTCCTTGAGGGCGATTGCAAAACACCTATTGCGTAGGGCATCCTTTGCGTGCCTGATACCCGTTGTCATCTGCAACTGCAAATTCTAGTTCTTTTTGAGCAGGTGTATTTTCTGTGTCAGTGAACTGATCTTTGAATCGGTGGATGATAGATAGATAATTTATTGCAAGAATCCAACATAAGGATATGGCAATTAAATGATGCGTTTACCAGATAATCTGCTCTTTTGATGACGAGTTCTTTCAATCGTTCGACAACCATGATATATGCGTAGTCGCAGTGTATCCGGTGTTCAGACAGTTTGTACCAACTGGATCATCAACACAGGTTTTCACTGGGTTGTATTCCTGCCTATACTGGTGTTTTAACAGCTGATGTCGCCACACATCTTATGACTTTACTCAGGGCTTCGTTTGATTTCATCTCTCCCTCTACAAGCATTTTATTGTTACAACAACTGCATGATATCGCTTCTCAGATTCCTACAACCACCTTTAGATATAACAGCATGTGGTACCATATATACACCCATCACATCCCATCACATGTACAATCAACCGTGTCTTTGAGCAACACCTCGTAGCTTTCGGAAAAGACCCACTCATTACACAACTTAAAGGGCCATATTCACAGCAGAATGGTTCAAAATAAAATTGCTCAATGTGTATACATTTAGAGGGTTAAATCTTCTGCCTAGATGTAATAAAACGAGTCCCTAATTCAAATTCACAACTATACCTTCGAGATTTATTTATATGGAATGAAATCATCATATGTCTAAATTTATTTCGTTTCATTACATTGAAGTACAAAATTTAAGCCTCTAAAAGTATATAAGCTGCAGTACCCCAGAGGAAACCACCAAACACGTATTTCAACACTGTCCTCTTTATGCCCAGAAAAGGACTACCTTCTCGCCCAATGCCACAGACCGGTGTACCAAACATTATGGCCTCTACACGGAACTGGTTTCCACGACCATCAACAACAAAATAACAACAACAACCAAACAACAACAACAACAACAACAACAACAACAACAACAACAACAACAACACAGCTTAACCCAAGAAACCACCCTGCCAGGTGCTCTGCAACTGTATTAAAAAAACTCTGTCCAATGTGATCTTATCTTGTCTCAGGGAAAATATGGATAGATTTACGAGAAACTGGCAGAGCAGTTTTAAGAGAGTGACGCCGACATATTATACGTACAAGATTTACTGACAACGGTAGTTCTATCACAGCATTAAGACTTCTAAATGATGGAAATCGACATGTCATATGCTATAGGTATTAACATCAGCCAGTCAAATTAGCTTTAAAATATTCAGCAGCTTACATGTATAGTTACCTTGAAATTGGTATTCTGGAAATTGAGAGTTTAAAGTGTATAAAGTGATACAAACACGCGGGAACAGTGGGCGGAGCTTAGCCAGAAATGGGTGGGGCACGGCTCGAAACTGACCTCTCCATTACAGTTGCTTGTTTGTTGTGGGATTGGGGATATAACATATGGTGTCCTACCAAATTATTTTTTGTTGCGTTCCCCCCCCCCCCCCCCCCCCCCCTCACCCGTTATCCACCTGTTCTGCCCACCTATATTTGCACTCAACCAAACAATAAATGATGTTCTATATGAACATTGATGTGGTATGTATGATGTTGCGCAGTGCGTCTAGCTGGTCTGTCATCCGGTTTGTTGGGTCTGTCATCCGGTTTGTCGGGTCTGTCATCTGGTTTGTCGGGTCTGTCATCTGGTTTGTCGGGTCTGTCATCTGGTTTGTCGGGTCTGTCATCTGGTTTGTCGGGTCTGTCATCTGGTTTGTCGGGTCTGTCATCTGGTTTATCGGGTCTGTCATCTGGTTTGCTGGGTCTGTCATCCGGTTTGTCGGGTCTGTCATCTGGTTTGCCGGGTCTGTCATCTGGTTTGTCGGGTCCCTCATCCGGTTTGTCGGATCTGTCATCTGGTTTGTCTGGTCTGTCATCCAGTTTGTCCGATCTGTCATCCGGTTTGTCTGGTCTATCATCCAGTTTGTCTGGTTTGTCATCCAGTTTGTCTGGTCTGTCATCCCGTTTGTCTGGTCTGCCATCCAGTTTGTCTGGTCCATTATCCGGTTTGTCTGGTCTGTCATCCGTTTTGTCTGGTCTGTCATCTGGTTTATCTGGTTGGCCATCAGGCAATCGTTTTATCAATCAGTCGGGCGTGGGTCTGTTCGTCATATAGTTTTATGATCAGTCAGACTGTCAGTTGATGGCCTCTTGCTCGTTTGGTTACTTGGGCAATCATCTGTCAGTTACTTAGTTGGTCGATCAGTTGGTTGATCAGTCAGTCACTAGGACAGTCAGTCATGATTCCAATGATTAAGCAGAGACTGTATGTTCATAGCCATGTCGCCTCCGTGGAATAATAAAACAAGCGTTTATTGGAAAACATTCACCAATTAACGCTTTATTGGAAAACAGTCACCAATTAACGCCGATGCTTTTACGTTTATGGCTGCCAAACGATCCCTTAAATTTGGAGCTAATAAGCGTTTTTCAGACTTACATTAAATTCGATCACCTTTCTTGGTTCAAATTTCGAATGCTTTATCGTAAATCGCTTTAACGTACACAATAATTATCGATAATGGCTTATCTTTAAAGCAGTGCCACAAGTTAAGTTCCCAATATTCCGACCGAACAGAGGATGGAATCAGCAGAGATTTATGATTGTGTTACTTTTTACCATTAGACAGGATCTTACTTTCATCAGTTTATGTGCCCATTTTAAACGCCCCACTTAAATTTAAAGCAGATATCTCTATCTATTTGAGCTATATGACCGAAATCGATGTCATTAGATTTGTCAGAGACCGGATGTAGGGCTTGAAAGTAACTGGACACGAGTCACTAGGATACACGATTGCTGTCAAAATACATTACACTAGCCATAGTTATTAAACATAATCTGATATACTTGATAGATTCAGACATACAGGCATCCATTTTTTATCTGAATGTAGGCTTACACATGAGGAGTCCAGTTTATCTATTAATCATGTGACGTCATAATCAACTACGTAACGTGTAGGATGACATCATAATTAATGACGTCATAAATGGCGTAGATAAGCACGTCGCGAACGCTTAATTGATTACGGATTTAGCATTGTTGTACGAATTGTATGTCTTTACTATTTATTAACCATTCGGTTGAATATTTTGAAACTAATTTGACAACACACACTCAAATTAGTTTCAAAATATTCAACCGCATACCTGCATAATTTTATGGAAATTGATAGTCATGGCATTCGAGGATCGATCGATCCCAAAACGGGCGAAGAGTTAGTGGAGCTTAACTAGGGATGGGCGGGCCATAGCTAAAACTGGAAAGGTCAATTGGCTTGAAAATTGTTGCAGCAACGATTGCAGTCAAATAGTTTCAAAATGTTAGCTAGTGATACTTGCATTTTCTGCTGAGTATTTCGTAAACAATTTGAGGGAAAGTTGTTGCTGCTTTGGCCAGGAACACTTTTCAGTCGAACTGTTATGAATATATATATATAGTTCGACTGAAAAGTGTTCCTGGCCAAAGCAGCAACAACTTTCCTTCAAATTGTTTACGAAATACTCAGCAGAAAATGCAAGTATCACTAGCTAACATTTTGAAACTATTTGACTGCAATCGTTGCTGTAACAATTTTCAAGCCAATTGACCTTTCCAGTTTTAGCTATGGCCCGCCCATCCCTAGTTAAGCTCCACTAACTCTTCGCCCGTTTTGGGATCGATCGATCCTCGAATGCCATGACTATCAATTTCCATAAAATTATGCAGGTATGCGGTTGAATATTTTGAAACTAATTTGAGTGTGTGTTGTCAAATTAGTTTCAAAATATTCAACCGAATGGTTAATAAATAGTAAAGACATACAATTCGTACAACAATGCTAAATCCGTAATCAATTAAGCGTTCGCGACGTGCTTATCTACGCCATTCATGACGTCATTAATATATATAGCTTAGAGCGTTAGACCTCTACCATAGGACATACTCAATGGAGGAATACAGTGTTAGCTATTCCCCGCCCATCTTTAGCCAATCACTACCCTCAGGTCCCCTGGATTGGGATCGATCCATGAACTCCCTGACTATTAATTTCCAGAAAACAACACGTAAGCTGTTGCATATTTTGGAACTAAATGGACTGAGTCTGTTGATGCCTAGGCCAAGTTCGACTCCTAACCGTAGTTAGCTATAGCTGATTAGTTTACCAGTCGAACTTCAAACAGTTAACTAGCTAGTCAACCGAGCTCGGTTCAGATGGTTAGTGCGATATTTGCTTAAATTTCAAAATGGCGGACACCGATCACTTGCCATGGATAAATGCATATACAAGTGTAAATATTTCATTAAATAACTTAGGTTTGATGAAATTATGCGTTCCCATTGTATGTCAATGTTCCCAAGCTCATATTCCTTCCCATTTTATGTCATATGGACACTTTTTGACGTTTTAGCGGACAAAAATAACCCATTTTCGTAGGTCATCAAAACAGACGACAGAAACGATTAATGGAGGCTGATACCCGGCTCCAAATTTTCGTTAATAGTAATTCAAAGGGGAACCGGGTACCAACGAACTATAGTTCAGCTATTCAACTATTCAGCGTTCGGCTTGGCGTAGCAACTGCGCATGTTCAGTAAACCACGAAACTGACTATAGTTAGCGAGTCGAACTTGACCCTAATAGCTGTTGATGCCTATTGCAGTAACATCGCCCAGTCAAATTAGTTTGAAAATATTCAACAGCATGTTTATTAAATAGTAAAGACATACAATTCGTACAACAACGCTTATTCCGTCGTCAATTAAGCGTTTGCGATGAACTTATCTACGCCATTCATGACATAATTGATTATGACGTCATCCGACACATTACGTAGTTGATTATGACGTCATATCATTGGCTGAGAAACGGGAATCCCCCATTTCAAGACATAACAACTATGCGGGAAAACGGCTGAATATTTTAAAACTAATTTGACTGGGAGCTGTTGTCTGCATTAGTTTTAAAATAGTCAACATAATTTTCCCGACATCATAAAGGATTTGTCGTTTCTGATCTTGTGCTGCCATTGTCAAAGGCTTAAGCCCCCTTCATCGCGTGACCCAGAAAGCTACTTATCATGCAGTGATGGTCAGAATTAACTTCAATGTGCCCAAAAGAAAATAAAACATACTGCTGAATCTATCGACCATATTTAGATTGGAAGAATTTTCAGCCTAAGGTAGTAATGTCTTCCAATCCAATTACGTTCAAAATATTCACCAGAATAGTTCTTACATCGTGTTCAAAATTGTACTAACTAACATGTTTCTGTTTTTGTCTTGGAATTATGTTAAATTATTTATGGGCTGTACTGTAGCAAGAGTTCTCTCAAGCAACCACTTGTTTTTAAGGACCACTTTGCGATGGCCCACACAGTGTCCGTGATGTGACATGGTATTTTTAAAATTAATTTTCTTTAATGGAATTTGCCTTATGTAGCCTTGAAAGCGTTAACTGCAATAAGCTGGCTGTTTGCTGCTGGGAGTGTATAGAGTAGCTTACATTATCTTTCCTAGTGCAAGACAATCACATGATTTAGTCTTAGTGCAAGACAATCACGTGGTTTAGTCTCCAATAATCACGTTCGACAGTAAATTACGGTGCTTTCGGTGCTTTTAATATCTACCCTCTTTATAGAAGGCACGTTCCATCGGAGTAGAATAATTAGCGGGATCTCTAAAGCAATACTGCGCTAGTAACAAACAGATGAGCTATGAAATGTCATTTTAGCCCTCGCTAGACGTATGCTATGACCTTTGCGCGCGGTCATGAGGTCGGTTTGCGGTGTCATAGTCGGTAGTCATGTAGCAGACACCGTCACTCCGAACGTCAATAACTGCCATTGTTTTCTCATATTCTATTTCGGAAACCCCTCCTGCTTATAATAGGAACACCTCATAATCTGGTGAAAGCATTTGCATTTTCTAGCAGAATAACTCGTAACAATAACGCTACGTTTATGTTGAAGAAGCTACTACAGTGACATCGATCAAATTTGATGTGATCAAATGTGAATTCAAATAGTCTGCTGATTCAATAGAGGAATCCAGTTTATCGATCAAGCGTGTGACGTAATAATCAACAATATTCACACGTAGGCTGACATCATAATCAATTACGCCATGAATGACGTGATTATGTTCGTTATAAGCGCTTAATAGTTCGTCAAGTTTTACGAATTGTAAGCGTGGGTGGGGATTTGCTATAGATGGGCGGCACATTGCAGGCATGGCTAGAACTGGGTTCATCCATTGTTCATTAAAAAAAATGTCTTCTTGGCCAGCAAATAAAGTAAAATGACAATTTTCATAACCAATCTTAACCATTAACAGTAATAATTTTGATAGGAAATATGAAGATTTTGGGATGAATGAGAAAGCAATTTAGATAGTCAGTCTCACAAAACAGGCTATATGGGCTAGTCAGATAAATTCAATATGTCCAGTACACTAGATATTAGCGTGCCAAGCAATTGGAGAAATCTGATCTGTCACTCAAGCATATGACGTTATAATCAATTATGTCACATGTAAGCTGGCGTCACACTACAGATCGAATGACGTGTCTAGCTCCGTCATGAACATTGAAAAGGGTGTCAATTATATGCCTTCAATGGATTTACTATTTATAAAACATTCTGTTGAATATTTTGAAACTAATTTGTCTGGGCAATAACATACATAGGCAGCAACAGCACCCAGACAAATTAGTTTCGAGATATTCAATAACCATACCTGTATAGTTACCTTGAAATTGAGATTCTGAGAATTCAGCATCTAACCCTTACCACTCTGTTTAAATTTTCAATTTTAAAATAAAAATAAACGATGAACTGGTGTTAATGTTGTCAACAAATCTGGTGGAAGATGTTGCTGTATACCAGTTTCTTTGCTATTGCCACAGTAAAGGAGAGTTATTGACATCAGTAAGGGTTAATGTATTGAAATTGATTCCAACACGCGCAAAAAGGTGGGCGGAGCTTTGTTAGAAATGGGCGGGGCATAGCTAGAAATGGATCTCTCCAAAATATGTGATGGCAGGATCCGTCTGTCACTCAAGTATCTGACGTCAAAATCAGAATACATTACTGGCTAATAGACGTCACAATCAAATGATGTAGATCCGACACGAGAGGCGTAAAGATCCGACAGAAGCCGCCTCAATTCTATGTCTTTCGTGAATTAATCATGTACTAAACATTCTGTTAGATATTTTGAAACTAATTTGCCTTGGAGCTGGGGCAGCGAGACACGAATGGAATGGAAAGGGCTGAAAACATACTTAGCCCCTATAATAGTTGTGAACTGCAGCTAAATCTTATTCTTTTTTGTCTATTTGAAACAGTAAATACATGAATTAGGCCGAAAGATATTTAAATTATATTTTTTAAATAAAGGATTTGTTTGAACAATATAAACTTGACGCCATGCAGGATGAACATGATCTGTTTGTATGAAATGAGGATTAGAATTTGCAGATTGCATGTAAATGATGATATTTCAGGAACCCCGGTGGATTGTATCACTTTTGTCATCAGCTTAATCATGTATAACCTGCTTGATACAGATACTAACCCTAGCTTTAAGACTCATATCAGCCAAAAGGAGCATCTGCAGTGATCTTTAGAAATGTCCCATTTGCAGACCAAGAGAAGACCATTTTTGAAAATTTACCACCGGAATGACTGGCTCGATAACCGAGCCAGTCATTCCACTGGTAAATTTTCAAAAATAGCCTTCTCTTGGTATGCGAATGGATATTTTCTGGGGGAAAATTGAAATCTTTTTGAACAAATTTGAGCGTTAAAGGGTTAAAATCAACTCCGAACATATGACAATGGTTCATGTGATATCAGAATCTATGCGACGTCCGCATATTCTTGTCCGTATTTCGTGTGACTCCGTTTTGAATTTTACGTTGAATTAAGAGGGACTATTAACTATTAGTTAGCTGTTCTTCATACAGAAGGCTATGAACTGTATATAATCTCGTGTTAGCTTACACAGTGATAGTGATAGTTTTCGTGTCATGTGAAGATTCAATTCTATCAATTCATGGAAAATTACTACACTAATGGCAACTCATTCCCCATGGCACGAGAGACTTTTCTAAATCTGGCGTCGAAGGAGATCTCGCGAGACACAAATGAAATAATATTAATCACACATGTTGTTTAGCGTAACAGCAGGGGGTGGGGGTGCTGATTGCGGATGAATAAGAAACCGGATTTTAGCCGGAAACATATGGGACACACCCCGCATATAGTCTTGCAGAAATTACAACACGTTCTAAATGCAAATTACGGCCAGATTTCGGAACTAATGCCTCGTCTAGACGCCTATAATTAGGCGGTCTTCACTGCTACAATAGTACGATATGTAAATGATCTTTTTGCCTTATGTTTGCTAATTTGAGCAGATTTTGTGTTTTATTCTAAAATAAATCATGTGCTGTGTACCGGCGATATAGAGGACGCAAAAGAGTTTCCAAGTTACACCAGACTGATCTCACACGATAGTAAGGTGCATATCATCCATTCCTGTTTGTTCAGCTGATAGCTCTAGCGCCGTTTCAGCTCTCATTAAGAGTTATTGTGTGAATCCAGGTTTAGCTATGCCACGCCCATCTCTAGCTAAGCTCCACCCACGCTTTGCTCGTGCTGTGATCGACCCCTGCACTTCCGGAATCTCAATTTCCTTAAAACTATGCAGATAAGCTGTAAAATGTTTATTAAAAAGAAAAGACATACAATTCGTACAACTCGATGGGCTATTAAGCGTTTATGACAGACTAAATCATCACGCCATTCATAAAGTAATTCATTACGACGTTAGCCTACATGTGACGTAGTTGACTGTGATGTCATATGATTGATCGATCAACCACTGGAATCATCCATTAGCCCGTGAGTCTGGAGAATTTAATCAAGTGAAGAGAGACAAAAGGTTTAGTGGTCTGGTTATGATAGCATAGACCAAAGATTCAACACTTCATGTTGCTGCCCGGTCACACCTTGTACATGAAGTCTGGGGGTCGCAAAATAGGGGTGGGTGGGGTGGGGGTAAAAATATATTTATTGATGTTTTGGACACAGACAAAACTTGCTGCATGGATATCACACTGAGGTTTGCAAAAATACCAAAGGGAGCAACCTTTTCCTGTGCAGGTGCTCAGACAAAGAGCCCCAAATGGCCCTAAATGGTTTAATCAAGCGAGGAGCGACATGGATCAAACTAACTCAGAAGGACTAAACATACATAGTTGTAGAATGCTGTAACGGCAATGACAATGAAATTTCCATGTACATTGTCACAGCCTGACCCACAGTGCCCCACCCTAATGGTGTCTACTCAAGCAAAGAGAGACATGGATGAATCTTTCTTGTTAGATCTAATGCACATTCGGACTTATAGTAATACCAATGGCAGCAACTCTTTCCTGTGTGGAGGCCCAGAAATTTATCCTAAAGGACACTGCATTTTGGCTTTCAGATTTAGTTATATAGTACACTAATATAATTGGTCAAATTTGACCTTTGCTGACCTTCGACCTCCGATATCTAGAAAACGCCCCCGAACCTGGCTGATCACTTTCAGATTCGTGATCTATGCAAAACACCGGTCTAGAAAAGTTTGATGAAATTATGTCCCTCTTCTGGTGGGAAAGACATGTTCCCTGTGTGCCATTTCTCCTCCAACACCTGCCTAAGACACCTTTCCCACATTGAAGGAGAGATCCCCCTAAAGCAACGCCCAGAGCACCGTAAAACCCACAACAAACAGCTTGAGTTACTATTAATAGTAATATAATTATGACTCGTATACGTTTATGTGTTTCTTCATAAAAAGAACAAATAAAGTCATCTGAGGCGCTAACCTTAACTCAAACGACAAAGATCAATAAATAACAGGCAGTGCAAAAACCAATACAATATACTTAACAACTTGGATAACCTTGTTCAAAATAGTGAACACTCGTAATATGTTTTAATCAGGTATAGTCAGATGAATCGACAGTTAATTACATTTATCAAATCTAAAGACAGCGGGAGCACCAAAGCTTTCATTTAGTGCGTGGAGTGAGATAACAGATCTTTGTATCATCCTCTACGTGGTCAGTTGGCCGGGATTGTATTTCTGAACAGCGTGACGTTATCTTCATGCAGACACCACCTGCCTAGTACACAACTCACTCTCCACGGAGCACCTGTTCAATCAACTCTCCTTGCTCCTACTATTGCGGATAAACTGTCCAAACACACCAAGAATGTTGATATCAGATGTGCGCAGAATGTACTCATCTGACTCATCGTTCAGTTGGTTTTAAGGAGTCTATATTGTATGTATCACATGTGAAGAATATCGGCTTGAAACGTATAGGCATGTTGGCCATAATTTTCCAGGATAATAATCGCGATGTATCTGGTCATTCACTAATGCATGAAAATACGCAATAAGATCAATCACACAAATCGATTTTTTTGCGACATCATTGGCTGTATTCATCAAATTCACTGATGTCAGTGCAACTTCCATTATCTTACATTTTGATATTGTTCAAACGGTGCCATCTATTGTTATAGGTAGAGAAACTGGGGCTAAAGGGTAGTTTGATGCTTTACACAAATTGAAAGACACAGCTTGGTGATTCCTCCAGCACTGGTCTTCTTCAAGGTGTCATGATGCTTTACACAAATTGAAAGACACTTTCCACAATTCCTCCAGCACTGGTCTTCTTCAAGGTGTCATGATGCTTTTCCATGGTGTTCTTGATTTGGAGCAAAAAGTGTTTAGTTTCAAGATCCTTTTCTGTATCTAGTCGGGAATTGAAGGCAGTGTCGAGTCCTCTTCCTCGTTGATATGTTGACAAAAGGTGCTCAGCGACAACATCAGTTAACGGCTTGCCAGAAACGATGCTAGACAGTATACTAGAATGGATTGATGAAACCTGACTTGACCACTCGCATCATTCTTTTAACACAAGCTTCTTTTAATACTTCTTTGGGTTGTGACTCCTGTCACCGAGATTGGTCAGTCCCAGGAGAGAGGAAACCATAGCAGACGTAAAGACCTGGTTCAGCATATATTTTCTGTATGCTGTTTCCTGATGAGTGAAGTTCTTGATACCACTTGGCGTTTTCGAATTCTTCATGAAAGTCTACTCTCCAGGTGAGCCAGTTGATTGTCTGATTCCAGTCTTGATCTTACAGACAGACATGCATTTCTTCAAACGCGCATCCACGACACCAGCATGTGTATCACCAAGTGTCATGAGCTGACAACAATAAAAGCCTACTCATTCATGCGTATCGCTAAATGGAGTGCATGTTAACGATCAACAGCTTCAATGTAGAATGCCTGAACTGTGTACCATAGTCTCCTCAAATACACCGGTATTTTGTCTGCTGGTATTATCATTCAATGCTCAGAAAACCAACTTCTTCTGAAAGTTCCTCAGCAGCATCTGTGGGGACTTTGTTTTGAACAATGTCCATAGCTCCATTCAGCAGATCAGGCATATAGGCTTCTAGAAACAGGCGGTGCGGAGCTTTACTGATGTTTTCATGAATCATCCATGATCTATTGTATTGTATTCCACTGACCATGCCTTTGATTGTATCAGATTCGCTTTACCCATGCCTGATAAATTCTTCAAATCCGCTACCTGATACGAATTTATCAATAGCCTAGAAGAATTTCATGAAGGCATGCATATCGCCAAGGTAGACGATGCCATTGTCGAATTCTTTCGGATTGTTCCATAGGACGTGGCACAATTTGGCAGCAGCACCTACATCAGTAGTTACATGAGCGTATCGCATATTAGCTGAGACTGCTTTATACATTCCAGTAGAGTTGAGTATTCTGATGATTGGTCGGTGTTGGTTGAGACGATGGACCTTCATGCTGCTGAATAAGTCAGTCGGTTGTAATGTTGCCGCAATAGTTTCCACGTGAATAACTCCATAGTGCCTATTGCATCCTGATCCCCATCAACGACTGTGTTGAATTAAAAAAACAAACTGGATGGGTTTCTCTGTAAATTTATTTTTTTCTGAGCAAGCACAGCTACAGTACTTCCCATGGCCCGTCACCGTCACTTAAATTTCAAGTGTTGGTCGCGGAACTGAATGTGAGTCTCTTTCTTCGAATTTCTATGTATCTGCAACGTTTGCATGTGCCCTCTAACCGTTGGAGGTGCGTGTAGTAAGCCAACATTATTTGTTTATTTTGGACCACCAAACGCGAAAGAAGACATTCATACGTTAGAGAGCGTACACGAAAGAAAACCACACATACGTTTACAATAGACATGAAAGATTACCTTTAAATTGCATAACCAGGTTGTAGAGGGCTAGGTGGGTGGGTGCGTGCGTGCGTGCGTGCGTGCGTGCGTGCGTGCGTGCGTGCGTGCGTGCGTGCGTGCGTGCGTGCGTGCGTGCGTGCGTGCGTGCGTGCGTGCGTGCGTGCGTGCGTGCGTGCGTGCGTGCGTGCGTGCGTGCGTCACCACCGGAAAAGAGAGAAAATTTGAATCAACATTCTAGATCTGTTTTTGTGTAGATTACGAAGCTGCTCAGTGAAAAAACATTATAATAGATCCTGAATGAATGTAAGCATAATTTTTAGCACATTGTATCGGTTTTTGCACCGATTGTTAGTTGTCGACCTTTGACCTTTGAGGTAAGGTCAGCCCCCAAGTGATTTGATTTTTTGTTTTTGATAAAGCTTAGTCACCTGAAAGCATAAAAATGTCATAAACACGCTGCATTTTGGCTTTCGGAATTAGTTATTTAGTAAACTGTACTAATCGACCACATTTGATCTTAATTGACCTTTGACTCTTTGATATCTCGGAAAAGCCCCCGAGCCACCTGTCAGATTCGTAATCTACACAAAACTGGTCTAAAAAAGTTGTATGGAACTTTGTCCCTCTTCTGGTGGTGATTCCTCCCTCCTACCACCGGACTATTACTTATATGTGCTGGGAGGATGAAGGGCATGGTAGGTTGGGCAGGACATCTATGCTAGGGTGAAGTAGGGCGTGTACGTCTCTGGATCTGCCATTTGGTTATTAAATGCGCACGCGGATTCTAAACTGTAACGTTGTAGGATCGCACAACTCACACATACATTGACTGTCAATAATTACGCAGAATACAAGAAATCGCTTCTTAAATCATTTAAATTTGCCAATTCTCCTGATGAAAACTGTTGAACATCCACAGAAGCGCGAATAGGAAAAGCCTCTCAATGAACTATATAAGCTCTATACAACACACCTCTATTTAGGAGCCACAATGCCACATAGAAGGGCATCATACAGTACGACTCAGAAATAACACGTTTCCATGGCAAAATACAACGTACTGTTGAATATTTTGAACACAGCTGTACTGAAAGATATTCTGCCTTAGAAGGCAGCAATATCTTCCAATACAGCTGTGTTCAAAATATTCAATATAAATTGTACTAAATTGTAATAACTAATAAGGTTCTGTTTTCGCTTAGGAACATTTAAACTTATATATTGGCTGTACTGTACCGTCAACTTAATCCGTTATGTTAGATTACAGTGTCTAGAAACCAGGCCGTCATCTTCAACAAGTGTTACATCCGCATGGACCGCAGAGCACAACTCCCGTCAATCAATGTCATGTTTCTCGTATGACATTTGATTAATTATCTAGATTATAAAAAAAATCAATTCTGGACCCAGAAAGGCCTGATTAATATGGAATTGACAATCTGGTATTTCAAAATAGCTGATTAAATTATTCGTTCCACGTTAACGTTTGATAACGCAGCCTTCTTGGCCCGGCATTGGTCTAGTCCGGTCCAGTTACGGCGTGTTATCAGGAAAAGTGTTAGAAGACATTAGGCGAACTGCTAGTAGTTCGTTAATGGGGCTGTGTGTGGGTGTGGGTGTGGGGGTGAGGTAGGGGCACATGTGGGGTGAGTCGTGGAGGGGTGTCCCATTGGCAATGTAAGGAAGTTTCAGGAGCCCTGCCCTGGAAGTACCTTTTTAAAATTATAATATGCGAAGGCAAAACACTCTGAGACGCAATTTGACTATTTCCTTTAGTCAGAACTGCAGACACCTAGCAAATGACAATGCACACTAGACTGCACGCACGCACGCACGCACGCACGCACGCACGCACGCTAGCACGCACGCAAGCACGCACGCCCGCACGCACGCACGCACGTACACACGCACAAACACACACACACACGCGCGCGCGCGCGCACACACACACGCGCGCACACACACGCGCGCGCGTACACACACACGCACTCACGCACCATTCTGATACACAGTTTAGTTCGTCAGTCTGTTCCTCTGTCTGTCCGTCTGGACGGCCGATCATCTGTCCGGTTGGCCGGCTAGCCAGCCAGCTATCCGCCTACTTACCTAGCTCGCCTACCAGCCCACAAACCTCTATGTATCTCTCCCTCATTCACTCGCTCTCTTCGTCCCCACCTCTCCCTCCGCTCACCTCCTCCACTCTCTCTCCCTCTCCCTCTCTCTCTCTCTCTCTCTCCTCTCTCTCTCTCTCTCTCTCTCTCTCTCTCTCTCTGTCTCTCTCTCTCTCTCTCCCTCTCCAACATCGTCGTGTCGT
>CM067359.1:34932024-35043686 GCA_034401795.1 Chaetoderma sp. LZ-2023a
TGGGCGATGGGTTACGGACATACAATTACGCCTGTATCTAAAGGATATCTGATTTTGAATACAAAACATGGTTGTTGGTTTAGATGGGCCATCATATGTCACCATCATGTGGACCCAGAAGGCATTTACTATAAGCGAGCCCATCATTATGTGAGTGACTGCCTGTTAGTGCCTATATTGTTTCTGTTATCAACATATTTTAGAGCGCGGTAAAGATGAAACGATGAAGTGCCTAGAAAACAGATTTATGTCCAACACCTTATCATTCCATGGTCTCGACACGGCGGCTCCAGAACACATGTCCATCAAGTGGATCCTGGCTCCACACGAGAAATGTGATGTTCTTCCACATGTTCAACAGAACTCTGGGCATGGTGCGAGTCGAGACATCATCCAATAACACAGCGATAATGGCACCATTACGTGGCCGACAGCCAGTAGCGTCACGCATAGCGGCAATCTCCATCTCATACTCACCCCAAGTGTAGGCCAGAAATCGTGTGGTCAGCACCAGTATGATCTTACGGCTGTCATTCATTGCTGACACTATATTACTCTGAATACTCTGACCAACTGGGAAGTCCTGATGATGCAGACAGAGGCGGTATTTATGTGGTCCTGTCTCCTCAAGAAACGGTCTCAGAGTTCCACACACCCATTGATAGTCTTCATGGTTATAGGCCACAAAGACATCGTAACTGTAATCTTCTTCAGGTTCCGGATTATGTCGTCCAGTACAACGGGTCAAGAACCAATATTTAATGTTCCACCTATAACGATAACCAAAAGCGCTCACAACCACGCCCAATAATGTCAGACTAGAGCCGATAACAGAGAACCGGAGCCAAAAGTCACTGACACATTTCACGCGGAATTGCTGAAGATGAGCTATTTGAAACGAGGTTGATGATTGTGTACCGTTGTCGTAAACACAACTGTAGTTACCTGCATTGTCTAATACAATATTGGTCTCCGCGAGCCATTCTAGAAAGTCCATGGTACTACACGAACAGATAAAAGGATTACCGTACATCATCAAAGAGAAATTCTTCCCAGGTCACACATGGCTATCTAATTTGCGTCTCTCATATTCGTTCAAACTTGATAGTACGTTGAATGGCATATCTAAATGATGCAAAGATTCGGACTTTAACACACTCTCAGGAATCTTCTGTAGTTTATTGTTTGACAAATTTATAGAACCTATCTTTTTGTTATGGCTGAAGAAATTGTCATGGATGTTAAGGAACCCATTACAGCAAAGGTCAAGATATAACAAGTTTGTTTGTCTAGATAGGAATATTCCGTTGGGATCATTTTTCAGTCCTTCAGCCAAACCAGCCTGTCTAAAACTCAATTCTGTTAAATTTTCGTAACCGAACAGGAATTCGGGTTTTAGATTTGAACAGTCAGAATCGGAAATGTTTAGACTTTTCAGATTTGACAGACCTTCAATTGTGAAAAAACAATTATGAATGTTGTTGTGTGCCAAATCAATTACGTCTAAGTTCGCGGCATTTCCGAGAATCGCCTTTGTATCCAGTGACAGATGGCCAACCAGATAGCTCATATTGAGTACCTTAAGGGATGGAATGAATGACATAAAAAACTTTGGTATCGGCTGATGTGTGTCTCTACGGATCGTCTGTTCGTTTCTGGCCAGCTGGCTTGACATCCGTCGTTGTCGGTGATGGTGCCCAGGGCCAGGTGATCCACTGATATCGAGATCCTCTAAGTTTGTAAAAAGTCGCACAAACACCATAGATGATGGGATTTGAGTAATTAGATGTCTAGCTAAACGTACTGTTTTATAGCACTCGGGATATGTAAAATTTACGATTGGAGAGAGATCGATACCTCCAATTACATTGTCACTAACATCAAAGGTTTCCACACAAATATCCTTTAATTTCCTAACGTAATGGTTGTTAAATGATTGACATGCACCAGTCGTATCTCCTCGAGCTGTTGATGTTCCAGCGGACCTAAACTGTCTAATGCCGTTTCTAGGCCCAGATGATGGTTATGACTCAAATCGAGGCGCTTTAATCTATGAAGTCCTGAGAATGTTCCTGGTTCAATATAATAGATGGAACAATGGCTCAAGTTTATATACTGCAGTTCAGAATTCCTGAGGTGCGTCAGGGTGTGATTGTATAGCTGTACAATGTAGCATTCAGAGCTCTGCAATACTTGAAGTCGGGTGAGATTTCCGAATCCGGGTCCAAATGTGACGTCAGTAAACATGGTTATGTGAAGATTCCTTAGATTATACAGGTCAGCGAATGTCTGGTCAGGATAAGATGTTATTGGTGTAACAGTGTCTTCCAACGCGGCATTAATCAGAAGAGATTGCAACGATCTTCCTAGTGGTAGAAAGAGACCGATTGGGAAACTGACATTGTCGAACGCCAAATCATTATTGTCACTAAGATCCAATGTTTGCAACATATGAACCCCTTTAAACAAGTCCTTGTGTAACTTATTCAGCTTGTTGCGTGACAGGTCTAAGATTAACAGATTAGGAAATCTACTGATACTTCCTGGAGGGAGACTGGAGATAGAGTTATTGCGCAATATGAGAGTCTCCGTATCTTCCGGAATATCGACTGGAACAGATGTTAGATCCAGGTTCCCGCAGTTAACGTATTTGTTTCGCCGAATACATAAGGTCACCGAAGGTCCCAATATCAACATTTGGCAGTGAGCGATGGTTACCACAGTGATAAAAATTCCAAACAACATTTTATATTCGGATGTCATTATGTATATTTCCTAGGATAATATGTGTAAATATCAGTTCACACACCATAGCTCACACGTACGGCACCTGGAAGTCCACAAGTCTGAAGCGAAATATAAAAGATATATTATTGTGCATGTTAAAAACCGGAATTCGGCGAAATGGAGGATTCCAGTTTATCCATAAATCATATGACGTCATAATCAACTACGCGACATGTAGGATGACGTCATATTCAATTACGCCATGAATGGCGAAGCTAAGTTCGTCACGAACACGTAATTGCCGAGGGACAAAGCGTTGTTGTACGAATTGTATTTCTTTACTATTTAATAAACATGCTGTGGAATATTTTCAAACTAATTTGACTGGGCGCTGTTGCTGCGATAGGCCGCCATATGCCCTAGACAGAAAGAGCACCCTGTCAAATTTGTTTCAACTTTTCTTACAGTTTACCTGTATAGTTTTCTGGAAATTGAGAGTGCAGGGATCCATTGATCCCAACATGGGCGATGTGTGGGTGGAGCTTAGCTAAAAATGGGCGGGGCATATCTAAAACAGGATACCTAAAAAACCTGAATAACCATGTGCCAAAATATCCTTGACCTTTAACCTTGTGCTATCCCTGTAATCACCCTCATTCCCCCTGGTAGAGGCAATCCTGTCTCCAAATCTAGATGTAATTGCGGGCTATTATAACAAAGCTAACACAAAAACCTATTAGTAAAAGAAACAAGTTCAAAGGTCAAGATACCCTTGACCTTTGAACCAGTGAATCCCTGTCAGTGGGCTACTTCATCTTGATACAGGCAGTCATGTGCCTAAGTTTGCTTCCATTTGCATCGCCCATTCCAAAGATATAGGACAGGAAGCAACAACTTCAACAATAATTTGTTAAACACAGAACCTTAATTAGCATTGGAAATACAGACATGACAGAGGTCAAATAACATGGCTACGATGAACTTGACCTTTGACCTTGTTGCGTCACTATCAACACACATCCTCCCTATGGTATAGGGAACCATGAATCCAAGGTTAGTTCCGGTACTATTATACAATTCTGAAATATAAATGTAAATGATTTGTTAAACACAAAGACTTAACCTTGAAGAAGCAAATGTCAATTAGCAAGATGTCTCCAACGTTTATTCCAGTAGGATTAATATCCAATTTACACGGTTCAAGTTTCAAGTTTGTTTTATTACAGTTGTATTGAGTAGGAATCAGTATACAGCTATACATTATTCTCAGTATTATAACTATTATTATCATATATCATCATTATTATAAATATTATAGATATTAACGACAATTACAGAGTAAGTTAGAATTTAAAATCATGGGTTGTGATTTTATTAACACATAAAATAGGTTGTTATTTTATTAAATCAATATATTTATATTATTAATATGTGGTTATCTCAACATATTTTGAACGTTAGTGTACAACATTAGAACCTGGTAGCTTTCAATATTCTCATCATTATTATAGTGGCCGCAACAATGGAGAGTAGTAGTAGTAGTAGTAGTAGTAGTAGTAGTAGCAGTAGTAGTAGAAGTAGTAGTAGTAGTAGTAGTAGCAGTAGCAGAAGTAGTAGTAGTAGTAGTAGTAGTAGTAGTAGTAGTAGTAGTAGTAGTAGTATTAGTAGTAGTAGTAGTAGTAGTAGTAGTAGTAGTAGTAGTAGTAGTAGTAGTAGTAGTAGTAGCAGTAGCAGCAGCAGCAGTAGTAGTAGTAGTAGTAGTAGTAGTAGTAGTAGTAGTAGTAGTAGTAGTAGTAGTAGTAGTAGCAGCAGCAGCAGCAGTAGTAGTAGTATTAGTAGTAATAATAGCAGCAGCAGTAATTGGTAGCAGCAGTAGCAGTAGCAGTAAACAACTCGATTCTATAGCCGATTGATCGTGTGCGAGGCGTCGCCCACGACGACAATGATAATAGAAACAAATCTCAACTCACGATTTTTCATGTCTTGCGACAAATCGTGAAATTCAAAGCATGTTTTATTTTCACGATTTGTTGCATGTGATTTTGTGCCATTTCGTGCAATGTAAATAGGAAATCGAATATCGATCAATCGGCTATAAAATTGTGTTATGTAAATCGGCCTTAAAGTCGAGCACAATATCATACACAATATCGCAGTAGATGATCAATAGCCTATCAATCTCCGTCGTCGTCGCCAATCGTCGGAAAAGTAATGCATATGTCTCGCTTTTTCGGTTCGCAGGCGGGACCACAAATATTGGATTGCAATGTATACAGCCTAGCCAGTATGCCTATGTGCTAATCAATCGGTCAATCAACCAATCGATCAATCGATCAGCCAATCAAGCACATATTTTTATCATAACACTTACCACTTAATGGCCCATTCAATGTGATAACCTAACAACTGAGTTAAAAAGCGAGTATCATTCAACATTGCTAATACTTCGTGTTATTTGCTGTTTCCGCGAAATACGAATTATAATCCGTTGAATTGGTGTAAATTCGCTAATTTATAGCTGCGCCTTGCGGCACAAATGCTTTATACATTTGGCCTCCAAACGCTAGGCTGCTGATACATTCACCTCTGTCTATATGGATCACTTGCTTTTGGTGTCAAAATACGGTGGTTCTTTAAGACGGGTGGTCGTAAGACAACCCGCCATAAGGAACCACCATCTTTTAGCAGCAGAAGCTAATTAGTACATCAAACTATTTGTATTAAGCGGCCATCTGTTCTTAATCACAACGCGTAAATGGCATGTGCAGTGTCCGTAATACACAGGTTTTATTGTGCCCTAGAATTTCTTTTGGGAGTCTTTTTTTCAGTTCTCATCTTCGTCCTGATTTGTCACCGTGTTTGTTACGGTTTATCAATATTATGATCATATAATATACACACACGTCAACGCCCAAATTCTCTGCAAATGCCACGAGCTGACAGTCAAATTGCCTTCAAAATAGTCAACAGCATGTTTATTAAATAGTAAAGACATACAATTCGTAACGTATCGGACTATTGTAGCTCGCTGGTTAGTGTCGGGCCGTTCCGGTGTATCAAAAACCGGGTCCTAAGGCCGGTGGAACTCAATCGTTCCGGTGGGGCCATGCGACCATTGTCCTTGAACATTAAACACAACGGTCTCATCCCACGGGTTTGTGTCACCAGTATGCCTGTCCATAGCAATTTCGTGATCTATGGACTTACAAGATTTGATTTGGTGACCTAAAAATATACGTCTATACAATGAGTTTACCTAAATAATTAAAAATATGCTAGATAAAACTACAATAAGAGCATACGAAAATACGAGACATAGAGACAGGTAGATGAACTTTTAAACATGGGCTCCCGGAGGTCCAACACAGACTCGTAGGTCCGCGGAGGTATCCCCGCAAGGGAGGCTCCCGTACACGAGACTTAACTAGTTAACTTAATATAAGTTATTATACCTCTAAGCTGAAAGGAAGAAGGTTATCTCAGATGAAAAGTGATGTGCCTCGCGTGGGAATGACTCCTAGTGCAAGTTTTTGGTGAGGAGCATTATCATGGTGTGGACCGTCGTCGCTGAATCCTTGCGAGAGGCAAGTCCTTCGTGCGGGCCTCCGTCTTGGGAAGGTGTCGCCACTGCTTAAAGTGGAAGAAGAATAGTAGGCAAAAATAGGCCTACTCTAATATTTCAATCAAAAATGCTTTAGAAAGATGAGACCATACCTAGTGAGATTATGACTATAGGTGTGTGTACTGTTTTATGTGAAGACGGAACTGGGGATTCCCGATGGATTCCCTTGTCATTGTCTTATGTAGTTCTTCGTTTGCTGTATTAGTAGTTACCGCTTTATTTCTGCAGGCCTTCTGCTTTGCTTAATTCCTTTTAGTTGTTTTCAGAACAAGAATTATTTTAGGCCACAACTGGCTGATATCTACCTAGCCCCAGGACATCAATACTAGAGACAGCGCTCATACATGTTACATAGCAGGATCTCCGAACTGGATAAGAATCCGGACATCCCGCCCCGCAACCACATAAAACATTACAAGACATGGGTTACATTTCACAAAAGCATTATTAGACCATTTCTCCTATCGTTATGGTGGGGGTAAGAGAGACGAATACCCACCATAAATGTCCATCCCGCAAGGGCGTGGCAGATCTAAATATCATGCCCAGACACTTTAACAGAATTCGGTGGGAATGCGCATCTCGCCCGTCACCGGGTCCTATGGAACTAACCGTTTTACCTGTCATTAGGTTTATATACAAGCTGCCAGTTTTGCACTGCGGTGCGGGAGGATTGTCAGTAAATAAGATAATTATTAATATATGTGTTTTCGCAGTGCTTTCCTACATTGGCTTAAAGTGCTAACTACTAAGTATCCAAAGATACAAGGGAAATGTAAGTGACACCGCACTCTGGCCATCACCGCTCGGAAACCCCAATAGTTTCCCAGAGGCGGATCAGCCCATGGTGCGGATAGGGACATCCAAACAATTAAGAAGCCACAAGGCTGAGTGGAACACGAAGAGAGACAAAATCTTACTTATGAGTCTTACCGGAGTGCGGGGCTAGATTATCGCGCTACGGGAAGAGAAGAGTATATTACACAGTATGTACTGAAGACAGTGTCTCTAATCAGTTTGAACCTATCCTATTGAGCTGAATAGAAAAGGTTTAGTCAGTAGTATGCTGGGCTAAACAGAGCTATAGCACGGACAGCGACCTCAGTGAAAAATGGTTGGTGGCGGGAGAAAGTGCTGCATATATAAGTGTTGCTGTGTAGTGTTTCCTACGTGCACTGCAGTTCTATATTTTCTATGAATAAACAAAACATATGAATGGATGGCCACTGGCCATATATATATACATAATCTAACCAGAACAATCAATACAGTGTCAAATGATCAAGATATATATAACAGTACAGGTTAACGAACCTACTATAGTGCGGTTAGCAACACATTGAGGAAAATGAGAATAATTATCAACAAATACAGAAATTATAACTAGCGGTTACGGTTCCTTTTAGTCATCGGGACCGTTATTGCGGATACATTATAATTAACAAAACCTATATAGAGAAATAATTAAACTGTGAAGTATAGTTACTTGAATACTTGGTAGTCATTCCTAGGTTAGGCAACCATGTTACTGAAATTGATACGTCAATCCGTAGTTGACGTGAGATGATGCGCTCTCCAGAAGCTGGAAATTTCCCGCAGGTTGGTTCCCGCAAGCTGTTTTCCGCAAACAAGAATTCCGCAAGAACACTCATGGCGGGAGTGCATCGCTTAGTGCTGTAGGCCTAATAGAATGTCTAATGAGCAGTCAGTAAAAGATACGATAGTACTACGTGGTGAAGAAAGTTCCCATACACCGATGGCACAGATGGAAGGTGTAAACAACCCGTCACTAGCGGGGGTTGTCAGAGGCAAACGAGGATACAAAACAAAGCTTCACGGTGCTGGGTACGTCAGCCAGCTCTGAAGACGCACCGGTCAGAGTACTTGCTGCGGTCGAAAGTCGAAAGAATCGACACAATATTAGTGCGGCGGAGATTGAAATACCACCTTTAGGCGTGGCCGGCAGATCCGGCGAGTCACCCGTCAAAGAACATCCTGTCTCTACATCTGTAGACTCACATATTCAGGCCGTAAAGGCCTCACCACAAATTTGTGTTGCGAATGTAGATGATGTTAGTATTCGTGAACAATTATTAGAAGTTCCAAATTACTCCCGTTCGAGCAAGAGCCAATCAGCCCACAGCTAATAATAGCGCAGTCGAACGTTCTAGAACATTCTAGAAGCTTTGCGTCTACGTGGTTATGACGTCACGGCAATATTTTGAAGATAATCATGAAGAGTTTTCTCTCAGCCATTTCTCAACGGATTTTGAAATGGTTTACAGATTTGAAAAGCCCGTTGAATTCTGGTCTTTAGTCGTTTTTCGACACGCTTTCTCTCCCATATGCCTATATATGCTTATGGCTCTACCAAGAGGGGCGTGTTCAGGAAACGAATCCAGGATGGGCGGCGCGTACCCAGCTCAGCTGGTACGGCTGGTATCCGACCGGTCGATCCGAACTACACCACCCCCTCCTAGTTTGACATCCGTGGCAAACGATCGCGCATGGCGGATCGACGCACGGACATACACTAGGTGGTAGTTATAGACTTCCCAGGTAGGCGCGTGGCCGGAGAGGAGTAGTGACGCATTAGACACGTATTCAAGCGACAGGGCACATAGGGGTGCCAAGAGGAGGGGGAGGCATACTTTTAGTTTTTAATTTTGACCTGGAATTATTTTTCCAGGCCTTTCTTTTTTGTTTTGTTTTATTACTAATATTACGGTGCGTTCTATAACTTTATTTAGTTGATGATTCTAAACACTAGCTCGCATGGGTGTTCTCTCTGAGTGTGGATAATCATGATCTCCACGAAGAACACCCAAGCTCCAATGTACCACAATTTAAGTTTGTAAGTATATAAAAAAAATATAATAAGAAAAAGAAAAGGTATATCTAGACCATGTAACATACCCTAATGAGGTATTTATTTATTAAATCACACCATATTACTTGCGCACCCTGGGTAAATAAAGGGGTACACAACACGTATCACTGAGCATTAACATTATATAAAATATCTATTTGCGGCCTGTTATTGCGGGTCCGCAATGGTCAGCTCTCGCTGGCCCCATATCCGTCCTGACGTCTGAGACAGGAAGAAATATAATAAGAAAAATAAGATATATATAATAATAATAACTAAAAAATTGGTTTATCAGGCAGCCTCAGCGTAGCTGAGATTGCATGACGGGATTGTGACGTTATTGCACTGCGGGATGTTATATTCTTTACATCACACACGGCGTTCTTACAACATCGGAGTCCCCAGTGCTAATTTCGTGTGAGACACAACCGGCCACTGAAGTGTGCGGCTGTGTCAGATGACCGTAGTCATCCTAAGGACGGGATTCAATTGATCTAACATATATAATAATAAGAAAAGTATTTAAAAAATAAAGCAATAATTAATACATTTCCACGAATCATCTATTGATATTTCTGCTGAATTACATATGATCACACCTCTGCAGCAAAATTTCCTCATTGAGTCTGGGTCCCGCGACTGACGGTCGTGGGTCGTGGTGGATGCACTGTCATTGCTGAGATGCTTTCACTATTATTGGCATTGTCTGAAACATCCGAAGTGATGGTGGCGGAAATATGCGCGTCCATTATGTCTCTCACAGTTACCGTTGGTTCCAATATATTCGTCTGTATAGCAGCGGCGGTACTAGTGGTTGCCAATGTTGCTGATGCGGTGGTGATGGTAGCTGTCATGGTGGCGGTTGTAGCTGTCGTGGTGGTTGCTGTAGCTGTTGTGGTGATGGCGGCGAGCGGCACCGTAGGCTGAAATCGCAGTGCGGGAGCGGACATGGCGGGAGACGACATCCTCCGAAACTTAGCTTACTTTAGTAGATGACTTGCGGTGATGTTAGGCATGGGCTGTATATCCTGTGTGTGGGCAATCCGTCTCTTTCCCGCGTATGGACGTTCCGGCGTGGTTCCCTTTCTGATTGTGGGGTCAGAAAGGCGAGGAGGCGGATGCTGAATAATACGGGTCAGAGTTGCACTTATTGTCACAGGATGCGGCGGTCCTGATCCTTCGTCTATGGAAAGTTCGGGTGGAGATCGAGACTGCGGGTAACTTGGAATGTCTTCCTCCTTTCATACTATCTGGTGACGTCACAGGCGGCTGAGGACCACACCTAAAAGTTTTAATAGGTGAATCGGTAATTCTTATGTGAACGTTTCCTCGTTTTCCGGCCTGGACGTCATAGGGTTGATTCCTCCCATATAAAGGGAGTACTTTTATCATAGGAAGAATGGCTGGCACATTTAACAGCCGCTGATCAACATAAAAACGTGGTACTACTTTTTCTTTGCGGAGCCTCACCTTTTAATTAGCGGTTCTCCAGGTTGTATGCTTATAAACTTGCCTATTAAAATTTTAGGCTGGAGTGCCCGATGGGGTGTGGGAGCCAGGTGACGTCAGCGGTAATCTCCCAGACTCACCCTCGCCACTCTTCCATCACGCTGTGGTAGTCGCATCTTTGGGCGGCTCCTTTGTTTAAAGCGTTTGATCCAACTTACTGGAAATAGCAGTAAATGACACGTGGCTCTAAAAAAGCACGTGGTTGATCAGAAACGTGTATGGTGTCTATGGCGATGGCCAAAATGCTGTTTCTGAGGTGTAGTCTGTTCAGAGGCGAGAGATAGAAATATATATGTTACATCAAGATCTTTATAATGTCCCGTATTTGCGCGAGTTCTTTAACATGCGTCTTAGTAGGTGTCTGTAACAGGTAGTTCTCAGCCCATGTTGATTATAGACTGGAACGCAAGGAAGAGAATTTTTGAAATTCTCTCTGTAATTTTACTGTCAGATTTTTGGTGCTGCTTTACCGGCCCGTGCGGTAATGATTTGTAGCACGGTAGAGCAGTTGTGCTCTTAATAAAAAATTTAACAGTAAAGTTGTAAGTAATTTTGGTGTGGTTTAAACAGTTCTATTCATGTGGTAGATCAACGTTACTGATCTCGTCAAGATAGCGGTGTTTTCCGAGCATGAGGGCTGGCCAAGCATTCTCCTCAATGGGTAGAACTAGCTCCATTCCGGCCTAGACCAAACACATTAGTACCATTTTAATAATGGTTAAATTACAGTACAACTCGCAAAAATGTGTGAAACAATTATTACAATTTACAATACCGTCGTTCGGAGATTGTGAATACAGCCAACCTGAGTGTCTGTGTTTCTGTCATGTTGGTGATTTGAATCTGATATGCGTGACTGGTTTTCTATGGATGGTACTTGCACTGTGGTGAAGGTGACGTGTTTATGGCCACCAGGTGCGGGAGGTTGGAGGCGTCGTGAATGTCAACTTGATCGAACCCTGAGGGTATTTCACTGTGTAATGGCCGAGCCCATGGGCAGGACAGAGTTACTTTAGAGCGAAGATGACCTGTCAGATGCTGTCATAACTTTGATCAATCCATTGTCGAATTCAACTTTTCGGTAGTAAAATCCTACTCGTGACTGATGACAATGCGGGCATCTTGTTCTCTTAATAATATTGACTGTTATTACGTGTAGATGAAGTATGTAGTTTAGCTATTTCCATACGACGTCGGGAAAAAGGGAAAGGGGGAGGAACGTTGGACAAACGTCCTCCTGTGACGTGTACTGTAGATGGCTGTAGTGCATTCCTAATATCCATATGATCAGTTCTCCCGTAACTGGATAAGAAGGTGTGTGCTGGAGATTTGTCGGCTGCTGTCTGTTGATGATAATGCTGTTGTCGGGATGTTCGGGCTGCTGTATGATGGCAATGTTATAAGCGAAGTGGGCGCATTCCAGTTTTTCCACGCTGGTGAACGCCATGTCTGTTGTTATTTGCGGGAGGTGTGGTCTGCGGGAGATATTATTTCTCCCGAAATTTGTGCGGAAGGAATTTGTTGCGGGAATATTTATGTCTCTACTGGTAATTAATTAAGATGGCTAGGTGCTGCTAAATGCTGTTGCTGCCGATGTTGAATGTCTCCATTATGCTGAGTTTAACCGAGCAAGTAT
Organism: Chaetoderma sp. LZ-2023a; assembly: GCA_034401795.1. Taxonomy (NCBI): domain Eukaryota; kingdom Metazoa; phylum Mollusca; class Caudofoveata; order Chaetodermatida; family Chaetodermatidae; genus Chaetoderma; species Chaetoderma sp. LZ-2023a. The sequence goes on from CM067359.1 coordinate 34,944,388, forward strand.
GTGATGTACGCGCAATGATGAATTGACGCATCCAGTCTTGAAGGCAGGTGTGTTCTTGTCGGTGTTGACGTTCTGTCTGTTGTGTGGTGTTCTGACTGCTCACAGGGGAGTATGGTAGGCCTAATGGATAGGGTGGCCTTTGGATAGGGGGATGTGGTCATCTCCCGGTACACTATGGTTGGTGTCCTGTCGTAATTTTTAGACACCGGGAGAGTCTGCTGAACAGGCTGCTTCCCTGCCCACCGCGGGGGTTAACGTTGGTCAGTGCGGTGCGGGATGCCACCTCCTCTGTTGCAGCAGTCTCTCTCATATCTGAAAATTGACGGTCAACAGACGACGAGTGGAGTGTTAAATGGACTGGGCTGGTGATGTCCGAACTTGGTGTGTAGATAAGGGATGCAAATTGGAGTGATGGCGGTGGTGGGACTACTGGAGAGGGTGTCCCTTGGGAGGGCTTGGTTTCGCGATTTCGGGAATTGGTCGGGTGCACCTGGTTGTACGGTTCTGCGGCTCTAGACACGCTAAGGCTTCATCCAGCCTCTCACTTCCATGCTATTCACCACATGTTCCATCCCACAGGAAGCATGGCTTGGGTCAGCCTCAGCTTCTGCTTGTGGTAACTTTATGATGGGGTGCGTAGCATGAAGTGGGTGGGAACGGGAAGAGATTAGAACAACTTTTCCATCCAGTCCCTTGGACGAAACAAACATGAAGTTCTTCAGATACGACTTCCCAGATCTAGTAGACCCGTGCTGAGGAGGGAGAGGGCGAGTACATATCTCGTCATCGTCGTCAGCATTAGCCGCTTGTTCATCCACCTTCTGGCTTGGTAGAACTGAGGCTGAACTAGCACCTCGGTGCTCTGCGCTAACTGGGGGAATACTAATTTCCGTAGAAATATCTGTCTGGGTACCGGTGTCATGAGAAATGCCCAGTCCGAGCTCTGGTACTGGATCATCACTGACACAAGGTTTAAGTCGATCGAGGTGGATGTCAGGCCATTCGAAGCACGGATACGGTAGGGCACGTCCGACGTCTTACCTACTACCACATAGGGGCGTTTTCACTGGTAACTCGGTTTACTTGGCACGTTTGCAAACCATTGTGAATCGTGTACCCAAACCATTCTTCCTGCTTCATATGGATCTCCATGCACTTTCCGGTCGTGCCATGTCTTTTTCCGCTGGTGTGCAGTGGATAGTGTTTCTCTCACTAACTCATGGGCTTGTTCTATCCTTTGCCACAAGAGTTCGAGATAGCGAGATGGTGAATTTTTCTCCCCTGGTATCCATGGCATAGCCAGATCCAGGGGTAACGCTAATTCACGGCCTAACATTAACTGAGCAGGGGTGTAGCCCATGCTGGAATGTTCTGAAGTGCGGTAAGCCAGGAGTACATACGGGAGCCGTAGGTCCCAATCTCTACAATCAAGGCGTGTTTCCTTGGTAAGCATCTTCGCGAGAGTTCTGTTGAATTTCTCTACCATCCCGTCACTCCGTGGGGTGGTATGGAGTTGTCCTGGTTTAACCGATATGGAATAATTTGCAGAGCTCTGATATAAGATGGCTCTCAAAATTTCTTCCCTGATCAGAGTGCAACTCATAAGGCATACCAAAGCAGCAGAACACATTGCCGGCCAAGACCTCTCCTATGGTGGATGCCTCTTGGTCCAGCAAAGCAAATGCTTCTACCCACTTCGTAAAATAATCTTGTAATACGAGGATGTATTTATTTCCATCATCTGTCATATTCAAGGGTCCGAGCATGTCGATAGCCACTCGCTCCCACGGTGACCAACAATCTTAATTTGAGATGGTGTGATATGGTGTTGGCCAACAGTGCATTTTTGGCATGGGATACATTTGGCAACCCATGCCTTGACACTATCGCGAATCCCGATCCAGTGGAATCTCAGTTTGATATGGGAAACAGTCCTTTCCACGGCCAGATGTCCGGCGTTATCATGTAGTTGTTTCAATATAAGTTCACGATATCTTTCCGGAACTTTTCGGTTATTAATGTATAGAACGTTATTTATTAATTGACATTCTTCAAACCGTTGTTAATAATATTTTGCTGTGGTGGATAAGGATGTTGCCAATTCCTTGGGAGGATGTATGCCCTCTTGAATCCAGGCGTATATGTTTCGTGTCTGCACGTCTGTTGCATCTGGTGGTGTGCGATTTTCTCCGGATTCCACTCTGGGCACCACAGTTCGGGGAACTCCGGAGATGGCTGTGTTGACTGTGTCATGGTGGCGGCCTCTTCGTGTTCAGCTTCCGCGCCGATTCTGCTAAGGGCATCGGCATTTCCATGCAATTTGCTGGGATGGTGAACAACGTTAAAGTTATAGGCCTGCAGGGATTCCTGCCATCTCGCTACCTGGCCCTCCGGATTTTTTAAGTTCTTGAGCCACCGTAGCGAGGCATGGTCTGTACGGAGTGTAAAAGGGCACCCATACAGAAAGTGCTTATAATACTTGACGAAATGGACCGCCGCCAATAGTTCTCGCTTGGTGGTTGCATATCTTCTCTCCATTTTATTCAGAGTATGCGAACCATAACCCAACACCTGCTCTGTTCCATCTTCGGTGACCTGAGATAGAACCACGCCTATAGTGAAAGCTGACACGTCAATGTCTAAGATGAAATCGAGGTTTGGATTAGGATGAGCAAGAATTGGGGCAGTCGTCAAGCGTTCCTTCAGAGCCTTGAAGGAGCCTTCACACTAACTCATCCACTCAAATGGTCGAGCTTTCTCAGTGATCTTGGAGACGGGTGAAGCAATCTCGCTGAAATGTCGGATGTAATGGCGATAGCACTGGCATAGGCCCAGGAAACTCCGTGTCTCCGTAACTGAAGAGGGCCGAGGCTGTGTAGCCACTCCATCACCAGATATGACGTGTCCCAGGAACGCAACGCTCTGTCTGAAGAGATGACATTTCTTTGGTTTGAGTTTCAAATTGGCCGTGTGGAAGCAGGAGAGCACGGTGTCCAAATTGGTCAAGGTTTGCTCAAACGTGGGTCCAAAGACTATTACGTTATCGATGTAACAGAGACAGATCTCCCATTGCAGGGTGATTAATACCTGCTCAATGAGTCGTTCAAAAGTTCCGGGAGCGTTGCACAACCTGTAGGGCATCTTGCGGAATTGGAAAAGGCCATCCCTACAAACGAATGCCGTCTTTTCCATATCAGCCTCATCCATGGCTACTTGCCAGTAACTGCTAGCTAAATCAATGGTACAAAACCACTTGGCTCTGGACAAGGAATCCAAGGCCTGATCTTGGTAACGGATAAGCATCTTTAATGCTAAGATCATTAAGGTGGCAGTATTCGATACAAAACCGCAAGGTTCCGTCCTTTTTGCCTGCTAGCACTGTAGGGCTAGCCCATGGAGATGCTGAGGGTTCAATAATACCAGTCCGCAACATGTCGTTCACTTATTGGTGTGCTTCCGCTTCCTTGTGAATTGGAAGACGTTGCACTGGTTGCTGTACGAGGCGATTATTGCCTGTATCGATGGAGTGTCGTACGAGATGAGTTTCACCGAGATCCATGTCTCTGGAGGAAAAACTATCGCAATATTTATGTAGTAGTTTCCGAATTTCTCGTTTTTGTGATTGCAGTAATCCAACAGTGGCATGTAGATATAAATCGTGTATATGTTCGGGTAAATCATCAGTCATTTGCGGTGTTGCGTCAGAAAGTGCAGGTGATTCCAATGAGATTGTGTCCACTAAATGGCCGCAGCGTACTCCAGGTTCCAGAGTCATGGGATCTGCGATACCATTGAACACTCTAAAAGGTATTTTTCCTTTATTAGTAGTGTCCACTATTATGCGGGGACTTGCGCATTGTGAGGCGATCATATAATCAGGGTCAGGTTCCAGCATGGTGATGTGTGTGTTGATTCCTAACTGTGGTGCGGTGGCCCATAAGATCTGTTCTTATCCCGGCTCAACTGTGGTGGTACTTGATAATATTACCGCACACGTATCGCATAATGACGATGCTGGTCTGAGAGGTATTCTTCGGCCATGTATGTCGAGTTCCTGTTGTCTGCAGTGTATGATGGCTTCGCTGGCACTGAGGAAATCAGAGCCAAGTAGGGCATCGTTATGAATAGAGGCGATGACAACTCTTTGAATGAATTGCATTTCCTCTATTTGGATAAATAAATTAACTACACCGGCTCCCATAGCCATCTGTAGGTAACTATTTGTAGGCTTAAGGGGAGGCTTCTTATGAGGTGGGATGCTCTCATATAAGTGCTGGTTAAATACTGTGATAGAGGCACCAGTGTCGACAGTGGCACTGGTGGAAACACCACTAAACAGACAGGCACATTTGTATATTACTTTGCGATGTACCTGCGGAAGTTTCCAATGATGCGGTCTGTGATAATGGTGTTGGAACAGCATCACTCTGTATATATTCCGACTGTTTCCATATTGCTTCTTGTATGGTTGTGGATGGCTGAGTGAGGAAAGGGCCAGTTTGCCGTCGCCGGTGGTGTGAAGACTGTGGTGAAGACGGAGCTGCAGGTAGCAATGGTGGTGGTGATGATGCCGTTTCGGTGTAGGCGATATTAGTGTAAATGGCGGCAGGTACGAGATGACGGATAAGCTCTACATGTGCAAGCCATTTCCTTCAATGGTTCATAGGATGCTTTGGTGCAGAAGAAACAATGATGACGCCAAGGACGTGCGTTCCTCCATTTATGTCGGCTCTTGCGGATCCACGAGGCGGAGTGAATCGTTTCTCCCGAATCGATACTGTTTGTGGATGGGGGAAGATGATGCTGGCGGGGGTGGTGTTCTGCATACCACCAGAGGGCAACGAGAATCTAGTGTCTTGGTGGTGGAACGTGGTGCTTTCAAAAACGTTGTCTCAGCGGATATGCTACAACCTACTACTGCCGTTTTACATAGGAAAGAAGGCTTGTCGTGTGTGGAAAAAGAGGGGGATGTCCTTGCTGCGGATGGGGGAGGAAACGTAGGCACTGACATATGTGAAGACGTGCATTTTGGTGTCGGTGTAAAAGCTGATTTCTGTGGATGATGGTTAGCCACTGAATGTTGTTGCGTGAAAGCCACAGTTGAGCCGGGAGTCAGATACGGGCACCGAAGTGGCTTGGTGGGATTCGGTGCCCTTAGGAGTTTGACTGTTTCTCTGGTTGTGGCATGCTGCAGTCTGGAGCAGGCGTTGTAGAGGGAGGTTGGTTAGGACACTGCTCCTTCCAATGTCATGGCTGACCGCATCCGAAACAGGTGTTCGGTGGTGGTGCGGTGCTGGTGGTGTTTGCTGTTCTAAACTTGGTGGTGGCGAGGTTTGTGCTGAGTGTTGTAACTAAATTAGTGAGTGCGGAGATTTGTTTGTTAATCTGCTCTCTCATGTTGCCGTCCTTATTGTTGTTTCCCTGGTTCCTGGGCTCCATTGTACCCTCCTCTACGGGCATGACCCCTTCCTCCAGGCGCTTGATTCTGAATGGGATTCTGCATATCCGGTGGTGGTGGTGTCTGTGTGGTTGGTGTCGATGATCTGGGGGGAGCACTAGCGGGCGGGGCGATACCTGCACCCTCTATCTCGTTGATAGGATGGAGTTGGCGGCGGTTATTCTGTTCCCGCCCTAGAAAGTTCTCAATGCGAACCGCAGTTGCTGTTAATTGGACCAAACTTCCGTGGTCGCCGAGAAACAGTTTTTCTTTCAGGGCGGGTTCACCGCTTAATGCATCGATGAAGGTGTCTAGATGCAAATGAATCACGCCCTCTGTATTGGTGCTCGGATAGGCGTGCGTGATCAGCCTCCTAATTCGGCTAGCTAACTCAGGAAGAGTTTCACCCACGCGTCGTCGAAGATTTTTAAGTTGAATACAACTGGTTTCTCCGAGGGCTGTGTCGCCAAATCGCTCCTTTAGTGCTCGTTCCAACTGTGTGTAGGTGGTGTGTAATCGGCTTCCAGATCCGCAAGAACTTAGAGGGCTTTTCCGGAAGGTTTTGCGGCGAGATATTCACCCATTTTTCAATCGTCCCAGTGGTTAGTCTGACTTATGATCTCGAACTGTATCTTATAATTCATTCTCCCCACTAAATTCGGGAGGGAGGATGACTCAGCCAAGACCGCGGGAAGAATGCAGTGGTTGAAATCCAGGTTGTGCGGGTATCTGGGAAGTTGATGACTGTACTGAGGTTGGTCGTAGTGCAGATGGTGGTTGTGTCAGTGTTGCTCGTCGATGCCGATGCTGAGGAGCCAGGACACGCGTACTCCAATTTAATGAGCCTGCCCCGTTTGTAGAGCCATAGACCGGCATGGGTCTATGGACGGGAGGCCGATTATTATGAAGACCGTCATAATGTGTCGCATGACTGATATACCAGCGAAACGGTGGTGCAGATTCCTCTCGATATTGCCATGGTAATCCCCTTGAGTACAGTGTTTCACTAGAAGGGGTGGTGCGGGAGGTTGTCTATGTTGTGGATTATCACCCGGCCATAGAGTTTCCATAGATGACACAGGTGAACGATAGTAGTCTGAAGGGCTGTAAATATGCCCGTACTCAGATCTTTGTCAGAGTCGTCCACGTTTCGGCTCAGTTGGTGTTGGCCTGTTGCAGATGTCCGATATGGTTCTGAATTCTATTCCCGCCTGTGAGGCATCTCGAAAGGTGCCATCGCTAACATGCAAAAACAGATTATAGTGCGGAGTAGTTGATTCCGCTGAATTTCTGGCATAGTTGGTGAGCATGTGTGCTGAGAATCCATTATATGATTCTACCTCTTGATCGAGGGAGTCCTCGCTAAACGGAGATGGTATTGAACTAAGCTCACTATATGGTGTGGGCGTGAGTTCGCTGTGCGTTACTATTGATGTTTTTCGAGCCCCACATCGGGCGCCACTTGTAGCTTGCCGGGTAGTGTCGGACCGTTCCGGTGTATTATGTCGACTCGCCACGCCACAAGTGCACGACGAGTGATGACGCTGGTTAGCATCCGGTCTCAGAGTGATGGACCTTGTACGAGACTGCCCTGCGGGAAACAAAAGCCGGCTCCTAAGGCCGGTAGAACTCAATCGTTCTGGTGGGGCCATGCGACCATCGTCGAGAGCATTAAACACAATGGTCTCATCCCACGAGTTTGTGTCACTAGTATGCCTGTCCATAGCAATCTCGTGATCTATGGACTTACAAGATTTGATTTGCTGACCTAAAAATATAAGACTATGCATGATTTTACCTAAACAAACTATCGAGTATGCTAGATAAAAATGAGGAGCATACGAAAATACAAGACATAGAGACAGGCAGATGAACTTTTAAACATGGGACCCCCGGAGGTACCACACAGACTCGTAGGTCCGCAGAGGTATCCCCTTAACTAATTAACTTAATATAAGTTATTATACCTCTAAGCTGAAAGGAAGAAGATTATCTTGGACGAAAAGTCATGTGCCTCACGTGGGCACTACTCCTAGTGCTAGTTTGGGTGAGGAGTATTATCCTGGTGTGGACCGTCGTCGCTGAATCCTTGCGAGAGGCAAGTGCTTCGTGCGGGCATCCATCTCGGGACGGTGTCGCCACTGCTTAAAGTGGAAGAAGAATAGTAGGCAAGAATGGGCCTACTCTAATATTGCAATCAAAAATGCTTTAGAAAGACGAGACCATACCTAGTCAGATTATGACTATAGGGGTGCGTACTGTTTTATGTGAAGACGGGAACGGGGATTCCAGATGGATTCCCTTGTCACTGTCTTATGTAGTTCTTGGTTTGCTGTATTAGTAGTTGCCACTTTATTTCTGCAGGCCTTCTGCTTTACTTAATTCCTTTTAGTTGTTTTCAGAACAAGAATTATTTTAGGCCGCAACTGGCTGATATCTACCTAGCTATTAGACATCGCTGTCACGGAGAACAGATGCCCCAGGACATCAATACAAGAGACAGCGCTCATACATGCTATGTAGCAGGATCTCCGAACTGGATAAGAATCCAGACATCCCACCCCGCAACCACATAAAGCATTACCAGACATGGGTTACATTTCACAAAAGCATTATTAGACCATTTCTCCTATCGCTATGGTGGGGGTAAGAGAGATGAATACCCACCATAAATGTTCTTCCCGCAAGGGCGTGGCAGATCTAAATATCATGCCCAGACACTTTAACAGAATTCGGTGGGAATGCGCATCTCGCCCGTCACCGGGTCCTATGGAACTAACCATTTTACCTGTCATTAGGTTTATATACTGCACTGCGGTTCGGGAGGATTGTCAGTAAATAAGATAATAATTAATACATGTGTTTTCACAGTGCTTAAAGTGCTAACTACTAAGTATACAAAGATACAAGGGAAATGTATGTGACACCGCACTCTGGCCATCACCGCTAGGAAACCCCAATGGTTTCCCAGAGTCAGATCAGCCCATGGTGCGGATAGGGACATCCAAACAATTAAGAAGCCACAAGGCTGAGTGGAACACGAAGAGAGACAAAATCTTACTTATGAGTCTTACCGGAGTGCGTGCTGGATTATCGCACTACCGGAAGACAAGAGTATACTACACAGTATGTAATGCAGACAGTGTCTCTAATCATTTTGAACCTATCATATTGAGCTGAATAGAAAAGGTTTAGTCGGTAGCATGCTGGGATAAACAGAGTTATAGCACAGACAGCGACCTCAGTGAAAAATTGTTGGTGGCGGGAGAAAGTGCTGCATATATAAGTGTTGCTGTATGGTGTTTCCTACATGCACTGCAGTCCTATATTTTCTATGAATAAACAAAACATATGAACGGATGGCCACTGGCCATATATATACATAATCTAACCAGAACAATCAATACGGCGTCAAATGATCAAGATATATATAACAGTACAGGTTAACGAACATACTATAGCGCAGTTAGCAACACATTGAGGAAAATGAGAATAATTATCAACAAATACAGAAATTATAACTAGCAGTCCGTTATTGCGGATACATTATAATTAACCAAACCTATATAGAGAAATAATTAAACTGTGAAGTATAGTTACTTGAATACTTGGTAGTCATTCCTAAGTTAGGCTACCATGTTACTGAAATTGATACGTCAATCCATAGTCGACGTGAGATGATGCACTCTCCGGAAGCTGGAAAGTTCCCGCAGGTTGGTTCCCACAAGCTGTTTTCCGCAAACAAGACTTCTGCAAGAGCACTCATGGCGGGAGTGCATCACTTAGTGCTGTAGGCCTAATAGAATGTCTAACGAGCAGTCAGTAAAAGATACGATAGTACTACGTGGTGAAGACAGTTCCCATATACCGATGGCACAGATGGAAGGTGTAAACAACCCGTCACTAGCGGGGGTTGTCAGAGGCAAACGAGGATACAAAACAAAGCTTCACGGTGCTGGGTACGTCAGCCAGCTCTGAAGACGCACCGGGCAGAGTTTACTTGCTGCGGTCGAAAGTCGAAAGAACCGACATGATATTAGTGCGGCGGCGATTGAAATACCACTATTAGGCGTGGCCGGCAGATCCGGCGAGTCATCCATCAAAGAACATCCTGTCTCTACATCTGTAGACTCACATATTCAGGCCATAAAGGCCTCACCACAAATTTGTGTTCCGAATGTAGATGTTAGTATTCGTGAACAATTATCAGAAGTTCCAAATTACTCCCGTAAATGGGGAGTTACAAAATTGTTTTAGTGCGGTGGGTTAGAGAACTGCATGCTACGGGATAAAAACCCGACACATAGCGAAGGAAGACGCGCGTTGTCTGTCACGCTTGTTAGTAGCTGGTACAGATCCAACCTCTTCGGCCCCTGGCCGAGGATGCTCTCGATCACTGGATTGCTTCTCCTTTTATACTTCTCGTGACGTCACAGGCGCAGGCTTCATCCAATCATCGTTCGAGCAAGAGCCAATCAGCGCGCAGCTAATAATAGCGCAGTCGAACGTTCTAGAACATTCTAGAAGCTTTGCGTCCACGTGGTTATGACGTCACAGCAATATTTTGAAGATAATCATGAAGAGTTTTCCCTGGATAACTCAGCCATTTCTCAACCGATTTTGAAATGGTTTACAGATTTGAAAAGCCCGTTGAATTCTGGTCTTTAGTTGTTTTTCGACACGCTTTCTCTCCCATATGCCTATATATGCTTATGGCTCTACCAAGAGGGGCGTGTTCAGGAAACGAATCCAGGAGGGCGCGCGTACCCAGCTCAGCTGTATCCGACCGGTCGATCCGAACTACACCACCCCCTCCTAGTTTGATCTTGATTAATGCCAGATTTAACGCGAACAGGCAATCAATAAAGATTACAGGGTACCATCTCGGTACACTAAAAGCACCATCCTATATAGGTCGTAACTACGCGCTCCATATAAACAGCATCCTGGCGCGCACATGCGCATCATGCGTTTTAACGAACTTAGTCATTTTTCGACACGCTTTCTCTCCCATAGGCCTATATACCCTTATGGCTCTAACCAGAGGGGCGTGTTCAGGAAACGAATCCAGGACGGGCGGCGCATACCCAGCTCAGCTGGTAGGCCAGTATCTGACCGGTCGATCCGAACTACACTATTAAGCATTTAAGGCAGACTAAATCGAGTCATTCATGCTGTAATTGATTATGGCGCCATCCTACAAGTCATGTCATATGACGTAATATGATGGATGGATAAACTAGAAACGTCTATTAACGCAATGCAAGCTAATTAATTTCAAAATAATCAGTTTCAAATTTATTGCAATGTAAATAGTTTGCCATGCAGGATTTGGAAGGATCAAACCGAGTGGTTAAGTAAAACAATCAGTATATGTATGTAACGTGTTCTAGTCTACTCTAACCCAGAGCCGGTACTATGACAGATATTTGGTGTGCTGACGATGTTGTGATCATTATCATCAGCACACATCTCACAATGTTAGGAAGGGTAGCTCTCTGGGTACTGTGTTATGGGCTAACACTGTCATTCTAATGCAAGGGCCTACCGGGGCCCAGACCAAGAGCCCCCCTGATATTCTAGGGGCACCTTCGTATGCCAGGGTCCCCATCGTGTTGTTAATTGCAATTTTGAAATATTTCAATTTTTAATAAAGATTTCCGTACACTGAGAGTCAATTGCTGAAATCAATTACAGTAGAAAACTCAGAAAATAACTGGAATGAGTGTAGAGGTGGTCGCATAATTGAGGCCAAACGAGTTAGGAGGAGGAGGGATGATGTATGCTAGCGCGGTGCTGCCTGGCACGAGGGATGAGGTATACTAGCAATCATCATCCCTCCTCCTCCTCGTTTGACCTCAATTATGCGACAACCTCTACACTCATTCCAGTTATTTTCAGATTTTTCAAACCTATATCATGGCGCATTGGTAGCTTAAGCAAATAGTTTTGATACTAATTTGACATAGGAAGCTACAATTCGCACTTGCGCATTCGTGCGCACAAACTCTTAAAAGTGCTGTTCAATGCGACAATTTGACATAGGAAGCCACGATTCCGCTTAGTTTCAAAATACTTTTTTACAACAACCACGAGGGACCGCATCGACCACCTAATACGTTAAACGATCCAAGGGTGCTCGTCATTATTCGTCAACGATGACGACGTTGGGCATTGTTCCCACTATTTTTATAACAATTTTTAAAATTTAATAATTAAATGACTGCTGCTTTAAAGAGCACTCCTTAAATACGAGATGCATGATTATTATCTATATAATATTATGCATACAACATCGCATGGCTTAGCTATATATTACCCGCATAGAGATGTACTTTGCTCTCTGTTAAAATAATTAAATGACTGGTAGGAAGCCGCTTAGTTTTGAGGGTTTTAGATGAAGGTTAACGCGTTTGCATACAAATTGAAGGATTAAAAGCGAATCATAGATGCTTTATGCACAATAGCGAGGTGGTCAGAGAAAACATATTTCCCTGGATACTTTTTTAATGCGCACAGATTTTTATCCGCATAAACCATTTAACAAACTGATCCATAGCGTCTAGCCCGTGAACATATCCAAGATTTTCGCCTGCATGTATGTGTCATTATATGTAGGCCAGTACGCGACAGATTTTGATAGGACGCTAGTCATCTCACGCGATATTCCTTACATTTTTTTTTGTAGTAGAGCGATGTAATATAAATGTAAATGTTAATGTACATTCGGCTAAAATGTGTTGCGGATTTGCGGGTGCGTGTTGCGGATGGCACCAAGTGGAAGTACATGCCTGAACACGCCTACATGCCAAAATGCATGCATACATGTGCGGCCGCATGCGGGCGCGTGTTGCGGATTTGTGGGCGTATGTTGCGGATTGCGGGCGCATGATGCGGATTGTGGGCGTGTGTTGCGGATTGCGGGCGTATGATGCGGATTTGCGGGCGTATGTTGCGGATTTGCGGGCGCATGATGCGGATTTGCGGGTGTGTGTTGTGGATGGCAATAACTATATGCACATGCCTGAACACGCATACACGCCAAAATGCATGCGTACATGTGCGGCTGCATGCGGGGCGCATTTGCGGATTTGCGGGCGTATGTTGCGGATTGCGGGCGCATGTTGCAGATTGCGGGCGTATGTTGTGGATTGCGGGTGTATGATGCGGATGGCAACAAGTATATGTACATGCTTGAACGCATACACGCCAAAATGTATGCGTACATGTGCAGACGCATGCGGTCCGCATGTTGTGGCTTTGTGGGCGTATGTTGCGGATTTACGGGATCGTGTTGCGGATGGCACCAAGTGTATGTACATGCCTGAACACGCATACACGCCAAAATGCATGCGTACATGTGCGGCCGCGTGTGGGTCGCGTGTTGCGGATTTGCGGATTTGCGGCCGCAGTACATATATTCCTATAAACGGTACAAATTCAATCCATTTTCTCATTCCAGTTTAAACATCGCAAAGTGGTTGGATGTGTAACTGCAGAGTAGTTAGGTAACCTTAGGCAGTCAGATTTCATCTCACGCGATATTCCTTATATTTTTTTTTGTAGTAGAGCGATGTGGTATAAATGTAAATGTTAATGTACATTTGGCTAAAATGGCCAGCAGTACAAACTTTGACGGATCAGACACTGGGTATGTGCGGTGTCGTTGGTGTTCCAGTGACATCCGCGACACCATATGCCGACGGTCGAAACACGAGAGGGTCTGTAGGCGTATGATCAAGAAAACAGAACCTAAAGAGATGGTGTACACCTGCAAGGAGTGCTATCGTCTATTACCAATCAAACAGTATCCGCATGGGTGTCCTGTAATCGGTGATACTCCGACTGATATACAAAAAGCAAACATGTCGCAGTTTGTTACCAAACTGACAACCGCGCCTGTGCGGATCTGCGAAGAATGAGACCTATCTCAAAACACGGCCCTTTTCAGGGCCCACAAATCATTCGAAAGAGAACTCTTTATCTGTTCAAAAAATAAAATAACCCGCTTCACACATGCATACGCAAGCACACATTCTGATCCGTCAAAAGTGGTCGATGGATGCTACTGTTCTAAATGGGCATCTGTACGCTATTGTTCGCGGTCGATTAATGCATTGCCATTGACAAGGAATGCATTTTGTCCATATTTTTGAAAATTTAATAATTAAATGACTGCCATTTTAGAGACATAAATACGATAGATAACACTATCTATATAATAGCATAGGAAAACTTCCTGTGTACGTGTCTGATTTAAAAAAATTAAATGACTGGGGAACACATTTTGCTGGCCTAGATAGCGTTCCTCCCTCCTCCTTCGACCTCCGTTATAAGACCCCCTCTCTCTTACCTAACATCGCCTAATAAGAAATTTACACAGTCAAATCGTTTTCAAAATATTCAGCAACCAATCAATTTATTCAGCAACCAATCTAAATATTCAGCAACCGATTATCATAATATTCAGCAACCAATTATCCAAATATTCAGCTACCACTCAAATTATCAAAATATTTAGCAACAAATTATCAAAATATTTGTACATTATGCATACCTTGTAAACAAGTACGCTAGCATCGCCCTCATAATCATCCAGCAATATCAACTGAGGAGGAATACTATAGCATTCCGCCTCGACTGACACGGGCAGTCAAATTATTTTCAAAATATTCAACAGTTTTCCTGTATGGTATCGATGAAAATGAGATATATATTCATCGGTGAAAGGGTTAACTTTTTTAACCCATGATACAATCCACTGGTAGCTGTTGCTTACTAACAGCTTACAGGCAATCTCTAAATATTCTACAGTTTACTAATAACGTTAGCGACGAAACAGTCAAATTATTTTCAAACATCAATACCGTAATTCCTCTTACAGCCTCAACCTCTTACGACCTCCATTATCGGACCACCTCTTAAACTCTATTATTTTACATTACTCTCTTATTATTTTTACAACGGTAGATAACCGCGGAGGGGGCGCACCGCCACTACGTTTAAACGTAAAATACACAACTTTTAAACTTTTAAGGGTTAACTAATTCAAAATAACACTGATATCGCGCACTTCGACACTGTTCCCAAAATCTAAAACGACTGACGTTATTGCAAATGCAATATTAAGTATTTAAGAACAATTTGCGCGTAATGACGGTTAAAAGCCAAAACGTTTTCAAAATATACAACAAAAATAGTTTACTAATAACGTTACCGACGAAATAGTCAAATTATTTTCTAACATCAATATCGGTCCGTATTTCCTCACCCCTCCTCAGCCTCATACTCCCTCCTCCTCCTCCTCCTCCTACGACCTCCATAATCAGACCACCTCTTAAACTCTAATTTTTACATTACTCTCTTAATATTTTTACAACGGTAGATAACCACGGAGGGGGGAGCGCCGCCACTACATTCAAACGTAAAATACACAACTTTTATACTTTTAAGGGTTAACTCATTCAAAATAATAGAACATTCCAGTGTTGTAGATTCTCAAATACGTGTGAATATAGTCGCCATTGTTATCTAGAAAAACGTGGCGTTATAGTCGCCATTGTTCTCTAGAATGCGTGTGCCCCTGGTCGCCATTGTTCTCAAAACGCTAGAAAATGAATTGGAGCGTTTTGATTGGTTAAAACCACATTCCAACGAAAAGAACAATAGCTACCAGCCGCACCCTTAACTACTCCCGCCCACCAGTTCGCTCGTTCGTTCATTCATTCGTGCGTCAAATATCTGGCATAGCGCCGGATTGGTGGTTACAGCCGAGTTGGACTAGAATATATCGCGTGACGTAGACATGTACGTTGTGCCGTATTTAACTTATTTGTGATGAGGTGCATGGCGCGTATGTTGGTTTATGACTGTGTGAATGTCAGTATTATCTAAACCCAAATAGAATAATTACTGGTGATAAAATTTTAGCTTTTTCACAATGTAGTCACCGGGGCCCCTAAAAGCAAAAGGGGACCCAGTTTTCAAGTAGGTTAGTTGGTGTCACGTTATTTTGGCGGGCCATCCAGTGGATCAAAACCAACCGTTAGTTTTTATGCCTCAATTGGCTTAAGCCTACTTAACATTAGACAAAGATCGTCTTCCTGGCGCAATTACTCAAGCCCCCGTCTCGGGTCTGACTTATTGAGCACCTACCTCAGGCCGACATTGCGTACAAGGTTGCTAGGATGACTGGTACTGAAGCCGAAAAGCGACTCCTAACCAAGTGTCTGACACAACCACAAATATAACAAGACAACAGAACAGCACAAAAGCGTTAAATAAGCAATGTATCTAGTTAAGACAGGGCTGAAGAAGCGGATAGCGAACTGTGGTGACCCTCCCGTTGAAGGCGTGAATGACTCACTTGGCCATTTCAATCACCATTGAGTTACATCGTTATGAGCATCTTTTGCCGTAGTCGAAGTGCCGAGAACAAGCCATTTTAGATTTGGTCCCTAGGAGCTAACGTTTCTCTGCGTTAGTGTTATTTGAAAGTGCCCAAGATTTACTGCTAGGCCAACTACTATTAATATTATGATTTCGCAGTGAATTCCTACTTTGGCATAAACGATCCTAATCTAACGGTATCCCTGAATATACTGAGGGGGTGTATGAGTCGTCCTCGTTTAGCCTCGAGAAACCGATATTTCAAGGGTCGGCTCCAAAACTACGCAAAGGCAGAAGTTATTATAAGTAATACTATCTTGGCCAAAAAAGGCCGGAGTTAGTCACAAAGCGAGACAGTGGTCGTAGTAACTAAATGGTCTTTATAAATTCGTGGCCTGTCTAGCCTCTTTTGTGGTATACCACTGGACTGTGGGACCGTAAGCGAGTTTTACAATAAACAGCCGCTTCAGCAACTGCCTCAGCTTGTTCCAAGAAACCGAAAGAGACGGCCCTAATGGAAATGTGTTGCTATTAAGGAGCAAGTTTAGGTGATGCCCTATTGAATGCCTGCAACTTTAACAAAACATAAAGCGTTTAAACAGTCAAACTCGGCACTAGCCGCTATAATGCAGTAAGACAATATAAATCATATATAGGTCTGGCTGACCTGGTTACATCTACTTGCAATAAGTCTCTACAAAACAATACAGTAAAACTAAGGAATGCCTAATAGTCGTCGGCGCATCTAGAAAAATTAATTGAGCCTTTTAGTTATCCCCGACAGAAGTAAGAATGTATGCCTAGATTTACAAATGCCACAGTTATTATGCAATTATAGAAAGCAGAAATTATTTTACGGCAGAAGTTTGATGATTTCAAGTATCAGAAGACGCCCGGATGAGTTTGTGGCCGGAAGTAGATACAGGATAATACATATGCATGAGGTGCTGATGGGGTGGCAGAAAATTGTATAGAATAGTGTCAGCACAAGAGGAATGGCGTCGCTAGCTCAAGCACGACGTCGGAGGCAATGTTCAAAAGTGAAACGGCTCAACGTTTCACATAAGCAGTGTTAAGCACTTGTAGAAATGGCACAGATGGCGTACATTTCTAAATTGAACACTCTTTTGGCGTGGCCCGGACAAGAATTGGCGAGATACACATGGCCTAGAATGGCCTAAAGTTAAATTCAGAGATGCTATGGCGTCACACATGGCGCCTTTTACCGAAGACTTTTGTTCACTTAGTGCTCCACCAGTAGTCTCTGGCGCGCCGTGGGATGGCCCAAGAGACAGCTGGGTCAACCTTTCTTTATTTAGGTAGTATGCCCTTAAAGAAACGCCATCCAAAAACTGCTTCAGCACGAGTGACAGAGCCAGTCTCCAATCACGGGTTCAGGTTCTTGACGTAATTACGCAGGTGTAGATTGCCAGAATGGCTGCTCAGCGTAGTGATGTTAAGCTTCAAGGAATGTTAATCGCATCGGACTCCCTATTATTATTATTATTATTATTATTATTATTATTATTATTATTATTATTATTATTATTATTATTATTATTATTATTATTATTATTATTATTATTTCAGCATAATATAAATACCTAGGTAATCAGAATCGCTGTTTAGCCAATCGCAGAGCGTCCCTTCTAGAGGGATAAACGCATAGAGTTTACATGTCTTGGTGACGTAAAGCGACCTTCACTTTAGAGCGTCATGGAGCGCGTGTGATATGGGTTAGCATCAGCGCATTAATTTGACAATATTTTCATTAAATGATATCTCAGCCATTTCTTGTCCGATTTTAGTTCTGTAAACGGATTCGTGTTGCGGAAAGCATTATGTTAATGATTCATATCAAGATGAAGAGGATGGGCCTCATATTAACCATTTCATGATATGGGCAATTATATACACAAAAGATGCCATACCAGACATCGTCTATGCAGCATAATAAGGCTATCCCGAATGACGCGCATGCGCAGTGTGCGCTCTTACGGACCTAATCTTTTTTAAACATATTTTATTGTAGCAAATGTACAAAGGGATCGGGCACAAGTTCTAGCAACTTAATATAGTCCTCTCCCTACATATATATTAAATGGCAGCATATAAATAACGTGTAACTTATGTACAATTTAAATTTACGTAGACTAATCTGAGTAGCAGAGAGACAGAAAGAGATGCCAAAAGAAGTAGAGAGAGAGAAAGAGAGAGAGAGAGAGAGAGAGAGGGAGGGAGGGAGGGAGGGAGGGAGGGAGGGAGGGAGGGAGAGAGAGAGAGAGAGAGAGAGAGAGAGAGATGCAGCATGCTTCACTAGTGATAATTATTATTATTACAATAATTATAAAATAAAACCTGTTATAATCAAGGCATATGTTACTGTCAAGGCATATGTTACTGGAAATTGAGGCAAGGTTAAGGACATACACTTACGCCTGTATATAAAGGATATCATGTTTTGGATACAAAACATTGTTGATTGTTTAGATGGGCCATCATATGTCACCACCATTAGGAATCAGAAGGCATTTACTATAAGCGAGCCCATCATTATGTTAGTGACTACCTGTTATTGGTCTATATTGTTTGTGTTATCAACATATTTTAGAGCGCGGTAAAGATGAAACGATGAATTGCCTAGAAAACAGATTTATGTCCAACACCTTATCGTTCCATGGCCTCGACAAGGCGGCTCCAGAACACATGTCCATCAAGTGGATCCTGGCTCCACACGAGAAATGTGATGTTCTTCCACATGTTCAACAGAACTTTGGGCATGGTGCGAGTCGAGACATCATCCAATAACACCGCAATAATGGCACCATTACGTGGCCGACAGCCAGTAGCATCACGCATAGCGGCAATCTCCATCTCATACTCACCCCAAGTGCAGGACAGAAATCGTGTAGTCAGCACCAGTATGATCTTACGGCTGTCATTCATTGCTGACACTATATTACTCTGAATACTCTGACCAACTGGGAAGTCCCGATGATGCAGACAGAGGCGGTATTTATGTGGTCCTGTCTCCTCAAGAAACTGTCTCAGAGTTCCACACACCCATTGATAGTCTTCATGGTTATAGGCCACAAAGACATCGTAACTGTACTCTTCTTCAGGTTCCGGATTATGTCGTCCAGTACAACGGGTCAAGAACCAATATTTAATGTTCCACCTATAACGATAACCAAAAGTGCTCACAACCACGCCCAATAATGTCAGACTACAGCCGATAACAGAGAACCGGAGCCAAAAGTCACTGACACATTTCACGCGGAATTGCTGAAGATGAGCTATTTGAAACGAGGTTGATGATTGTGTACCGTTGTCGTAAACACAACTGTAGTTACCTGCATTGTCTAATACAATATTGGTCTCCGCGAGCCATTCTAGAAAGTCCATGGTACTACACGAACAGATAAAAGGATTACCATACAGCATCAAAGAGAAATTCTTCCCAGGTCCCACATGGCTATCTAATTTGCGTCTCTCATATTCGTTCAAACTTGATAGTACGTTGAATGACATATCTAAATGATGCAAAGATTCGGACTTTAACACACTCTCAGGAATCTTCTGTAGTTTATTGTTTGATAAATTTATAGAACCTATCTTTTTGTTATGGCTGAAGAAATTGTCGTGGATGTTAAGGAACCCATTACAGCAAAGGTCAAGATATAACAAGTTTGTTTGTCTAGATAGGAATATTCCGTTGGGATCATTTTTCAGTCCATCGGCCAAACCAGCCTGTCTAAAACTCAATTCTGTTAAATTTCCGTAACCGAACAGGAATTCGGGTTTTAGATTTGAACAGTCAGAATCGGAAATGTTTAGACTTTTCAGGTTTGACAGACCTTCAATTGTGAAAAAACAATTATGAATGTTATTGTGTGCGAAATCAACTACCTCTAAGTTCTCGGCATTTCCGAGAATCGCCTTTTTATCTAGTGACAGATGGCCATCCAGATAGCTCATATTGAGTACTTTAAGGGATGGAATGAATGACATATAAAACGTTGGTATCGGCTGATGTGTGTCTCTACGGATCGTCTGTTCATTTCTGGCCAGCTGGCTTGCCATCCGTCGTTGTCGGTGATGGTGCCCAGGGCCAGGTGATCCACTGATATCGAGATCCTCTAAGTTTGTAAAAAGTCGCACAAACACTACAGATGATGGGAGTTGAGTAATTAGATGTCTAGCTAAACGTAATGTTTTATAGCACTCGGGATATGTAAAATTTGCGGTTGGAGAGAGATCGATACCTCCAATTACATTGTCACTAACATCAAAGGTTTCCACACAAATATTCTTTAATTTCATCCATAGAGCTTTGCCTACCGTAATGGTTGTAAAATGATTGACCTTCACCAATAGTATCTCCTCGAGCTGTTGATGTTCCAGCGGACCAAGACTGTCTAATGCCGTTTCTAGGCCCAGATGACCGTTATGACTCAAATCTAGGCGCTTTAATTTATGAAGTCCTGAGAATGTTCCTGGTTCAATATAATAAATCGAACAACTGCTGAAGTCTATATACTGCAGTTCAGAATTCCTGAGGTGCTTCAGGGTGTGATTGTATAGCTGTGCAATGTGGCATTCAGAGCCCTGCAATACTTGAAGCCGGGTGAGATTTCCGAATCCGGGTCCAAATGTGACGTCAGTAAACATGGTTATGTGAAGATTCCTTAGATTATACAGGTCAGCGAATGTCTGGTCAGGATAAGATGTTATTGGTGTAACAGTGTCTTCCAACGCGGCATTAATCAGAAGAGATTGCAACGATCTTCCTAGTGGTAGAAAGAGACCGATTGGGAAACTGACATTGTCGAACGCCAAATCATTATTGTAACTAAGATCCAATGCTTGCAACATATGAACCCCTTTAAACAAGTCCTTGTGTAACTTATTCAGCTTGTTACGTGACAGGTCTAAGATTAACAGATTAGGAAATTTACTGAAACTTCCTGGAGGGAGACTGGAGATAGAGTTACTGCGCAATATGAGAGTCTCCGTATCTTCCGGAATATCGACTGGAACAGATGTTAGATCCAGGTTCCCACAGTTAACGTATTTGTTTCGCCGAATACATAAGGTCACTGAATGTCCCAATATCAACATTTGGCAGTGAGCGATGGCTACCACAGTGATAAAAATTCCAAACAACATTTTATATTCGGATGTCATTATGTACATTTCCTAGGAGAATACGTGTAAATATCAGTCAACACACCATAGCTCGCACGTAAGGCACCTGGAAGTCGACACGTCTGAAGCGAAATATAAAAGATATATTAATTTGCATGTTAAAAACCCGGAATTCGGCGGAATGGAGGATGTCAGTTTATCAATCAATCACATGACGTCATAATCAACTACGCAACATGTAGGATGACGCCATAATCAATTACGTCATGAATGCTGGTGCTAAGTTCGTCACGAACGTTTAATTGATGACGGACTAAGAGTTGTTGAACGAATTGCATGTCTTTACTGTTTAATAAACATGCTGTTGAATATTTTGAAACTGCAGCAGCAGAACTCAGTCAAATTATTTTCAAAATATGCAACAGCTTACCTGTATACACTGCGAAGTGTGGGTGGAGCTTAGCTAAAGATGGTCGGGGCATGGCTAAAACTGGATTCCTCCATTAAATGTCTCGTCTGTCCTCATCTTTGTTATTAAGCACACCAAAAACAGTTGTGTACCAAGAACACAATTTAATGATCTTTGACCCTGTGACCCCTAACATTATTGTGCTAATCCATAACATCATACACAACTATGTATCCATGTATAGTTACAATAGGATACCAATCATGGAATATAAGCTGAGATGTATTGCTAAGGATATTTATACAAATGTTGCCTTGACCTTGACCTTAGACATTGGCAATGCCGCTGTGTACATTCCTAGTAGCATAAGTATTTGTGAGTGTAAGTTTATTTCAAATAGGATGCAGTACTCCTGAAATATCATCCAGTCTCCAGAGCTAAATGTAAAAAACCTAACGCTGAAAATAAGTTTTGTACAGAGGTCACAGTGGCCTTATTCCTTGCCCTTGTGACCTCAATGTATTTGTGCAGTGTGCAAGTCTCGTTCAAATACAGTACAATATCACCAATTAAACATTAAAAAAAACAAGTTCAGAGGTAAAAATAACCTTGACCTTTGACCCAATGACATCCCTCTGAATGTGCTGATTCAGGTTTGTATCGCCAATCGTGTGCCCAAAGTTAGTTGCAATTGGGCTGATAACACATGGCATTTGGAGCAATCTAACACACTTAACGCTTTCATGCTGAAGCTGGCCTAAACCGGCCTCTGTAGTGGCTTGGAGGAATGCCAATTTGCAGGCAAAGGGAAGACTATTTTTGACATTATACCACTAGAATGACTGGCTCGATAATCGAGCCAGTCATTCCAGTGTTAACTGTTCAAAAATAGTCGTCTCTTGGACCACAAATGGACATTCAATAAACAAATATTTTTTTACTTTTTGATCATGTTTAGTCATTAAATTGTTAACACAAAAACTTAGCATTAACGGAAGAAAATTCAAACGAAAGAACCCACGACCTTTGACCTAGTAACCCTTGTCAGAGGCTAAAGACAATCACGTTTTTAATTTAATTCTAAATCGATTGACCATTCCTGACATATTGGGAAATATAATAAACCTAGCGCGAAAAACTGAATAACATTAACAGAATCAAGTTCATGTGTCATCGCTGTAATGATTGTCATCGCTCATGGCAAAGGCAATCATGTCTCAACATCTAGATGTAATTGGACTTATTAATCCTGAATTACAAAGCTAACACAAACACCTAATAGTAAAAGAAACAAGTTCAAAGATCACGATAACCTTGACCTTTGAACCAGTGAATCCCTGTCAGTGGGCTGCTTCATCTTGATACAGGCAGTCATGTGCCTAAGTTTGCTTCCATTTCTTCCAGGAAGCAACAACTTCAACAATAATTTGTTAAACACAGAACCTTAGCATTGGAAATACAGACAGGACAGAGGTCAAATAACATGGCTACTATGAACTTGACCTTTGACCCATTGGTGTCACTATCTACACGCAGCATCCCTATGGTATAGAGAACCATGAGTCCAAGGTTAGTTCCGGTAGTATTACGCAATTCTGAAATATAAATGTAAATGATTTGCTAAACGCAGACTTAATCTTAAAGAAGCAAACGGCAAGATGTCTCCAAGTTTGATTCGGGTAGGATTAAGCAATCCTAAAATATATGTAAAGATGATTTGCTAAGCGCAAAACCTTAACGTTGACAACGTCGTAGTTGTCGTCTCCATCGTCGTCACCAGCGTCGGAAAAGTGATGCATATGTCTCGAATTTTGGTTCGCATGCGGGACAAAATTTATTGGATTGAAATATCCAGCCTGCTCAGTATGCCTATGCGCTAACCAATCGATAGATCTCTCGCTCGCTCGCTCGCTCGCTCACTCACTCACTCACTCACTCACTCACACACTCACTCACTCACTCACTCACTCACTCACTCACTCACTCACACACTCACTCACTCACTCACTCACTCACTCACTCACTCAATCACTCACTCACTCACTCACTCACTCACTCACTCACTCAATCAATCAATCAATCAATCATTTCATAACACTTACCACTTAATCACTCATTCAATGCGATAACCTGAAAGCTGAGCTAAAAACCCCGGTATCATTCAACGTTGCTAATACTTCGTGTTATTTGCTCAGTCTTTGCGAAATATGAATTATAATTTGTTGAATTGGTGTAAATTGACTAATTTATAGCTGCGTCTTGCGGCACAAATGTTTTATAGATTTGGCCTCCCAACGCTAGGCTGCAGTGATACATTCAACTCTGTCTATATGGACCACTTGCTTTTAGTACCCAAACAATGGTGGTTCTTTACGACCACCCGTCTTAAGGAACCACCATCTTTTAGCAACACAAGCTAATTATTCCATCAAACTATCTGTATTAAGTGGCCACCTGATCTTAGTCATCACGTGTAAATGACATGTGGAGTGTCCGTAATACGCAGATTTTATTGTGCGCTAGGATTTATTTTGGGAAAGTTCTTTTTTTTCAATTTTAATCTTCGTCCTGATTTGTCACCTTGTTTGTTACCCTTCATACATTATCACGATCATATACTATACACGCACGTCAACGCCGGAAATCTCTCTACACACGCCATGTCAACAACGCGTGTGCGCGTGCGTACCCGGACCTGTATCTAAACAAAATATCTGAACCGATTTGGCTGAAATTTTAACACAACGAAGGAACTTGCCGTGAAAGAGGATTTCCAGAATTTAACTGCGATGAAGATAAAAGAACAAAGCTCCGTATCGGGTCAAATTCTGCTTCTGGATACTTCGGAAACTTCAAGTCAGATTTGACTAAAATTTTAACAAAGAAAGAATGTGGTATACACTAGGTTTACTCACCGTCGGGCGTGATCCCCCCAAAAATTCCGGAAAATCAACGCAACGCAAGCTAATTAATTTCAAAATAATCAGTTAAAAATTTATTGCGATGTAAATAGTTTGCCATGCGGGATTCGGAAGGATCAAACCGAGTGGTTAAGTAAAACAATCAGTATATGTATGTAACATGTTCTAGTCTACTCTGACCCGGAGCCGGTACTATGGCAGATATTTGGTGCATGTATGATTACTGTACTCTGCGGCTGTAGTAGTATAAGTATCCTACAGCTGCAATCAGTCCTTCTTCGCTTTTGCCCACTGTGTTTTGTCCTCAGCCGAAATCCTTAGCTTCCTCAGGTCCATTCAAACAATCAGTATATGTATGTAACATGTTCTAGTCTACCCTGACCCGGAGCCGGTACTTTGACAGATATTCGGTGCGCCACAACAAATACGACGACGAGGACGACGGCGACGATATCGTCTCCTCCGCCGCCGACGTTGTAACTATTATCACAACCACTCACAATTTTAGGAAGTTGTGTTATGGCCTAAGCAGGACATCCGCTTAAACCTGACAGGATATTGGCGAAAATGTTGGCATTCTGCACTTCCAAATGCAAATCTAGATTTGTATCAAGTCGCAGTGACCTTGGCCCCATAAGTCTGAATAACGCTGTGCTCCTACTATTTGAAGTAATTGTATGACCAGGCTTAGTTCCAATAATTCAGCACAATAGACCTTTCCACTTTATCAACATATCCTATGACGTCATAATGAACTACGCGACGTGTAGAATGACATCATAATGAATGACGTCATGAATGACGTCGATAAGTACGTCACGAACGCATATTTGAAGACGGGCTATGCATTGTTGTACGAATTGTTTGTTTTTACTGTTTAATAAATATTCTTTTGAATATTTTGAAACTAATTTGACTGGATACTGTTGCTGCCAAGGTCCATTCTGAAATAACGGCAAGATGAGCTAAGCAGTAGAGCCTATTCTTAGGAATGGTTCGCCGTATTGGGACTAAGCTTGGACATATAGTTACATATATCAACCGGATGTAGCACACTCCTATTGAGGTCATGATGTCAAAGGTCAAGGTCAACGTGACCTTGGTATTTAATTTTTTCAGGTAAGTTTTTTATTTGTCTGAACATTTTGTCTTATATCTCAGGATTGGTTCACCCTACTTGAACTAAACTTGGTCACATGGTTATCTATATCAAACGGAGGAGGCACAATGATACTGAGGTCAACGGTCAAGGTAGTATAAAATGCAGATCTTAACATTTAGATTCTTCTGCTCAGACGTTATTTCAGAATTGGCCAAATTAGTGGAACTAAGCAAGCTAAACAATGTTCATTCATTCGTTCGTTAATTGGCTCGTTCGTTCGTTCATTCATTGGTTCATTCGTTCGTTAATTTATTCGTTCGTTCGTTCTTTCGTTGGTTGGTTGGTCGTTCGTTTATTCGTTCGTTCGTTCATTCGTGCGTTCGTTCATCTGTCCGTCCGCCGGCTCACCCGCCCACCCACCAGTTCGTTCGTTCGTTGGTTCTTTCGTTCGTTCGTGCGTTCTTTCATCTGTCCGTCCACCGGCTCACCCGCCCGCCCACCAGTTCGTTCGTTCGTTCATTCATTCATTCATTCATTCATTCATTCATTCATTCATTCATTCATTCATTCATTCATTCATTCATTCATTCATTCATTCAAATATCTGGCATAGCTCCAGTTTGGTGGTTACAGCCGGGTTGGACTAGAATGTACCGCGTGATGTAGACGTTGTACCGTATTTAACTTATTTGTGGCGAGGTGCGCAGCGCGTTGTTGGTATATGAGTGTGTGAATGTAGGTATTATCTAAACACAAATAGAATAATTACTAGTGATAAAATTTCTAGCTTTTTCACCATGTAGCTACCTGGACCCCTAAAAGCAAAACTTAAGGGGGCCCAGTTTTCAAGGACCAATGTTATCATTATGATGGGTTGCACATTTAGGAATACAGGATATACTAATTTTGGATTTACTAATGTAAATGTTTTAAAATAAATTGCATTCAAGCGTAATAATATCGGCCCACACAATTTTAAAATACGGATGGAAAAATTTAGATCACCGCGTAGGCTAGCGAGTTTGAAATTGTGATAGTCTGGTTGAAGATGTTCCAAAATAGCCTCCCGTGAGATTTATTTGCCAACATTAATTTCTTAATTTAAACTGCATCTTCATAGTCTCAGTAAGCAGAAGAATAATGGTGGTATTTTTACTTTTAACATTTACTGGTTTTATAAGTTCATTTTGAGGTCACTCAAGGTCACCGATCTGAATTGCATATGCATATTGCATATAAAATGAAAGCTTATGGTGTCTACAAAGCAGAAAACCTAATTGTATCGCTAGAGGAGCTACCGGGCAAGAACGCGTCTAAGAAAACCAAAGCGTCGAAGTTTTGTAAACTTGTGCACAAAATGTGTTGCGTCAAATTTGATCAACATTTCAAAAGCTAAACAGTATATAGTTTAGTCAATAGTGTTGTGCACGATACTACTACATTCTAAATGATATTAAATATGAAGTAAGATGATTTATTTCTCCAGGCTAACATTAAGCACGCTGTCTTAATATTAACATTGGCAAATTCACAATTTGGTTTTTCTTACACCCATATCAAGCAAGTACAAGAATAGCAGATGGTGCTGGTCTATCGAGACACTTCACTGGTGACAGTGGACTTCTATACTTTTAGCTATGCTCCGCCCATCTCAATCTAAGCTCCACCCATTATTAAATTATAAAGACATACAATTCGTGCAACGTGTCGGACTATTTGACGTTAAAGACGGACTATATAGAATCATTCATGACGTGATGATTATGAAGTCATCATAAACATTACTTAGTTAATTATGACGTCAGATGACGTCATATAATCGATGGATAAACTGGAAAGGTGTGTTTACAATCGGGATTTTCCTCCCAACAATGACCGATGAGAAGTGTAATGTTTGGTCTCGGTTCCTGCTACTCAAATTTGTGGGAGCACACGAGGGAACTAGTCAGGGTGGCGTGTCTACACTTTCATCTCCGCCATCTGACCCCCACACCCCGGGGGTGGGGGTGGGGTGGGGGAGGGGGTGCGGAGCTTAAAATAAATGTCATACCACCATCCCAAATCATATATTGGTAACTAACAGACCCCAATTTCGCTGAATTTCATCAACCAATTTTGGAGGAAATAACAGAACGGACAGAAGGAAGCATGAGAGATGGATGGACGCAATAGTAATATTCATAACGGGTGTTTCTTCAAAACATGCAGTGATAAATATCGTTGTAAACATGGTTTTGCTTTACAAAATAACCTGGAAAATAAACCATTGCACTAAGATAACATTGCTATCAAATTTATAATAAAAATTGCGGGTAGAAATTAAGATGAAACCGAATAGATATTGCAATTGTTCCTATCATCGTTTATGTCTGTACGGTATATCTGTCTCGTCGTGAAACTTGTAATGGCAAAAGGCGGAGTATTTCAGCGAAAAGCACAGCTGGAGTTGAGATTTCTCTGATTAGAATATGACAGAATGTTAATGGTAACATTCTCAGATTTGCCCTAAAATCTTGAACTTTAAAAACAGCCGCTAAGATGTGTCGGCGCGCGGAATGTTGGGAATTATTATATGAGATAGGCCTATCACTCCACAGAGGCGTGGTAGATGTCGAGATGGTAGTCTTAGTACTGCACCACATAGGGCATAAACTATATAATACGTGTATGCAATCGTAGGTGAAATTCTCGACCGCAAACTTGTCCGCGTGCTATAGCTTTCAATTTACTATATGGATCAAAGATGTTTGGTAGCAAATAGTTACCACATCATCAACTAAAATCAGATACAATATATACTCAAACAAACATGACCATTGGATGGATCTCGATGCCTTCCGTTAGAAGAATTCTGAAAAATAGATGCCAAAGAAACAATGACTTCAATTTTGAGTAACGCGCGAACACATCCAGTATAGCCATACACACATTTTATTGCCACTATTTTTGGGTGGGGTGGGTGGGTTGGGGTGGGGTTGGATGGGGGTGGGGGGGGGTGGTGCATGCTCCATCAGCTACCTCATGCAAGATGCCACTGCTCCTACGATTTGCCCCTTATGGGGAAAACATTAGCCCTCTGTCCATATGCCATTTTAATGTAGCTGCTGTGGATGGAAGTCCTTGTGCATTCAAGGTTCTTGGGTCGGAATAGCTACTCATGCAGGTTATGGACAGTTCTACGGTTGCTTTAGCAGAGTATTCCTTATCAACAAAACCTAGATGTGTGAGATCATTAACGCCTGGACTCTGTACGCATCTGAACATTTGTAATGTTTCACTATCCTTAGCATCATCGTGTATAGCATTACAGCACTGTTGACATATTGTGTGGCACTAGAGACAACTCGTTTTATCAAAGAGCTTCAGAACCGCTACTCGTCTTGTTCTAACTCATGCTAAAACGAACACTACCGGCTATCAAGATCCTGATAGCCGGTAGTGTTCGTTTTACCATGAGTTGGAACAAGACGAGCAGCGGTTCTGAAACGCTTTGACAAAACGAGTTATCTCTGGTGCTGTGAGAAGTCCACATTGCTGGACATGTTATCTTCATCTTGTATATTTGTGCGAGCTATTGTGGCATTAATCATGCATAATTATACAGATCATGGGTAAAGAAGTATTTTATCTGATCATCGATGGCTGTTAGAGATTCCTCCCAGTCACTTTATCTACATTTGCGATGTGGGATGTAACAGATATACTATATGCTTTAAGTAGTTAATAAAATATAGCTAATTCCCGGTGCTGGTTGTTTGTCATTTTCTGTTTAATGGTTTCAGAAAAGTGTGTATATAAATAGTCGAACACCTTGACACAGTCTTTGTTACGCTGACGGAGAGCATTGTATAAGGTCTGCCATTGTATAACCAGTGGAATTGGTGTTGATTCATCAACGATTTCTTCATACATCATGAAGTAGCATACTAACAGATTGATTATGCGATACTTCACACCACGTTGGAATGCTCTACCAGTAGATATCTGATGGCGAGTGGATAGCTGCGGCATCGAGACCACTAGCTTCCATGTACTTTCCTAAAGGGCGGAGGGAGGCAAAGCAGATATGGATTTCTCCAAGGCACTGGCCCCAGTTTGCATTTTCTATACTAGACTGAATTATGATGGTTCTTTCGTAAAGATCCAAATCTAGAGTAATCACAGTCTTTGGAGAACAGCCCCCACCCCACCCCCAACCAGAGACACCCCCCCCCCCCACCAACCCCCGTCTTCACTTATGTGATGAGATGTTTATGGTAGTCTTACTTTGACTGGTCTAACAGAAATGGAATCAGACGAGGTTTCTACGAACTGCTTCAGAGCTATCTTTAGCATAACTGTATGTACGACCTCGTTCTAACACTGCCGATGATACTTTATATGTTGTAAACTTACTCAAAATTAAAAAAATGGAAGCCTATTTGACTTGTCATTTTGTCATACTTTGCTCGTTTGTGTGCAAAATCTACCAATTTGAGAGTTAAAACCGCGGAGTGATTTTTCACAAGGCTACCATTCTCTTGAGTTCCTTTGGCACAATTTACACATATTCGGGATTTCATGGTGCCTGATGAGTTAGTAGGCTGGGGTATACGTGAAAGAACAGACTGCTAGTGGCAGAAACTATGCGGGTTCTTCACGCTTGCAATAACAATGGAGAGTGTTATAGTTCTTATAGACCCAGCCCACTGCACATGCTGTTTAGCATACTCAAATAGGTTAACATGAGATATTGTAGTATTGATAACAGGAAAACGTTAGAAATTAGAGTAGTAACTGTCACAACCTTGTTCGGCCAAAGATGTGTCAAAATGCAAAAGTGCCAGACATCTGTTTCTTTCTAAGCTAAGACTGGAGATAATATACACAATGGTTATCAGCACTGAATAGCCAATTTCATAGAAGCCTGTGCTAAATGCATGGATTACTTGGAATATGGAATGAATGTTTTACCATTCGTAGACAGAAAGGAGTGTTTTTCTATATGTATTCTCTCACCAAGCCCCGTAGATTAAATCCATTAAGTGCTTGTTACATTAGTCATCATGAGCTTTCATTTGATATGCAACATCACCATATTTTAAGGTGTTTTAGGGTCACGAATTTGAATGACCTCAAATGACCTCATAAAAAACTAAAACCCAAAAAAGAAAATTTCTACCACTCTAGTGAGACAGTAGCCTAGACATGCCATTTAAGTAAAGAAATGAACTTTGGCAGACACATTTCACGGGATGACATGGCCAACCTGACTATAAATTTAGTAGCCATGTGCAATTGGGCCCCTGTTAATCTTCTACACTGATAATGGACATTTCCAGGTTATTCATCAATCATATGACTCCATTTGGCGTCATAATCAACTACATGCTGTGTAGGATGACGTTATGAATGACTCGATTTAGTCCGTCTTAAACGCTTAATAGTCCGACACGTTGTACAAGTTGTGTCTTTGCTTTTTAATAAACATGCTGTTAAATATTTTGAAACTAAGTTCACTGGGCGCTGTTGCTGCCTTTGCCAGCTACAGCTCCTCGTCAAATTAGTTTCAAAACATTCAACAGCATACGTGCATAGTTTTCTGGAAATGGATAGACACACGGATCGATCGATCTCAACACGAGCGTGATGTGGGTGGAACTAAGCGTGGGCGGGGCATAGCTAAAATAGGAAAGGACCATTACTTACCTCTCTTGAATCCAAATACAGTTAACCAGGTCTATACCGGACACCTGCTTTTGGCGCTAGACTAGGACAATGCTTCTTCCTTAAGTCGCGAACAAGCAAGTCGTATTCGTCGTCACCTGGGCCAAAATATATTTACCACAGCCACAGGCCTTTGAATTTTCGTCCATCTATCCCTCTACCACATACTCCCCACTACTATATATAATAATATACGTGTATATTATATATAGTAGGTGGGATATGTGGTTGAGGGATGGATGGGCGAAAATTCAAAGGCCTGTGCCACAGCAAAGCTATTCTATATCAAAATAAATAATCTTGAACTTATTGTAGTCCTAAACCGACAATCTATCATTCTACTTTCTGAAGAGCACTGCACTTCATAAAGCGCCTAAATATAGAGATAACACTATTAAAGCTCCACATTCACACACCAACACATAGTCACAAATCGGTATCTACTGTCCATAAATCGTTTAAGTGTGTTAAAAAAATGTCATATACCTTTTTAACTGCCAAAGCACCGCTGTAAAATCAACGTACGCCTATCGTAAATTATCGCCCTTTTTCTGTCTATATTCGTGATTTAGCCATTTTGTCTTCCTGCTTGCCGATTACGCGCATACGCGCGGCATAGAGGGAAATCCTTGTATCACGTGATACAAGGGGTGTATGACGAAAATGACCCCCAGCTAAAATGACCGCGCCCGGGACAAGAATGACCGCTATTATATTTATATTTTGACTTCTATTACCCGTTATAATATAGTGTATATAAATATAATATGTTATTTTTGTAGGTGATCGTTGTCTCGTTTTAATAATCTTTTGAAACTAATTTGACTGGGAGCGGTTGCTGTCAAAAGCAGCAACAGTTGCTGTCAAAGGCAGCAACAGTAACCCGTGAAATTATTTTCAAAATAGTCAATAGGATAGCTGGATAGCGACCACGAAATTTGAATTCTGGATTAAAATGATATAAATCGATCCCAACATGCGCTGAGTATCCAACAACTATCGGGGTCAGCGAAATAGGATTCAAAATGTTCAATGGTTTTCCAGTAGGCCTATATCTGTCTTGCTATATAGTGTTCTTGCTGTATGACGCCGCAACGAGCCGTGTAACATGTTTTCGATGATCAGAAATGTAATCTTATTTATGACTCATATTATACTAATCTGACTGTCATCGGCAGCCGGGACAGCAGTAGGTTCCAGCGAAATAGATTTCAAATTTTTATCTGTCTTTATATATATGGGCAATATTATTCCAATAAACTCATGCATAAGAAATATATGGTGTAGGTGCAACGTGTTTTCACGTGTCAAAATTTAGGATAAAAAAACAACCATTTATTTAACAGGTAATATGTGGCGAATATTTTGAACAAAATTTGACTAGGACTGGCAGACTGACAGCAATATGTTCCAGTGAAATATGTTTCAAAATATTCAGCATTGTGTATTTCAATCCTTCGCGGAAAGTACTGCATACTTATGCATAAAAGTTAGCTCCAATCTCACGCTGAAAGTAGTTGCTGTCAGCATTAATTGGTTTAGGGATTTAGTTGTATGAAGAAATTGTACAACTTTAGCAATTTTGGCGTTAAAATCACAGCGGGATTTGTAGGAGTGTATGCATTGTTATCTCGCCCACACAGTCCCCCTGCTTGCATAACATGTACGCTAATTGCATGTCCGCCTGAATACACATCTAAGACTAGACATATAATAAAACACAATGATGATTCCTCTGTCCAATGAACTATCAGTAACGATTGCAACGAATCAGAATGCACATGTATTTGCGCGTCGTCTATCAGATTCAAGTAGCAGATCAGTCTGTAATAAACTTTTGACCCTTACAGACGCAAACTTACTAGACTCAAAATTATCTCAAAATTTTCACAAATTTCTTTGCGTGTATCAGATTCAGGTAGCAGATCAGTCTCTAATACACTTTTGACCCTTACAGACTCAAAATGTTCTCAATTTTTTTTTTACAAATTTCTTTGCGTAATAGACATTCTTGTTTCAAAGATTTCCGTACCTCTTGAGAAATTCATTTGTAGTGAAAATAATCAAACCTGCGAAATTTTTCTATTTTATTTATTTGCTAAATGATAATTTCAAAATCCAGCGTATCAAACGCAAATATAAATTGTTAAAATCTTATACTTTTAGAGGCTTCAATTGCGCAGCTAAATATGATGAAAAGAAGGAAATCAAATTCACAACCAAAAGTATTATTAATTTATACATAATGAAATCTCACTTCTTACTTAATTTTATTTTCAAGCATTTCGCATGTCAATATGCACATTTAAATTCGAAATATGCGTTTTAATGTTAAGCCGTTCTGCATAAGTTAGATATTTACAAAACAGTTTCAATACAGCTTTTTGTAGCACTAAACTTCTTCTAAATATCTTTGCGCACTCTAGCATTATCTAGCAGACGCAGTGTTCACTTTTTAAATTGCTACTTCCGGAATTTTCGTTCCATTCTTTAGCCACAGTCTACGCGACGGTACCTGAAAAAACCCACACAAATTTTATAAGTTAAATTAGATAGGATAGGAACTCGTAGTAGGAAACATATAATATATATTGTAACTTATATACGCATATAGAATATTCGTAGCGGATAGTAGTTATTGTTAGGCTTATTAGGATTACCATAGGAATACTATAGCGGTCATTTTCGTCCCTACCGCGGCCATTTTAGCTCGCGGTCATTATGGACTGAGATCATTGAATGCCATTAGAATTTTTTTTATTAAGCAAGATTATCATTTTCCATGACTTTTTCATGACTCTGATCAAAATGACCAGTGCGAACTGCGAACCCAGTGAGGAACATGCACTTGACGGCTTAGACCGGATCCCCCACCACATATATATTTATATATATATATATATATATATAATTGTTCTGTTGAATATTTTGAAAATAATATGACTGGAATTGGAACGAATTGCTGCCTAAGGCAATGGTGGTTTCCAGTCAAATTAATTTCAAAATGCAGCCATGATCCATATGATGCTGCATTGGATATGTTGGAGACTTAGCCTATCACAGTCGTATCACAACAATGAATATGAAAAAATTGGTAAAAAATAACAGAAATAAACCAGAGTTATCACTTTTCGTGAGGGATAAGAATAAGAATATAGCCAGAATGAGGCCATAGTACCCACTTCTACCATTTAGGAGCCTTTGTTGGTTGAATGGCAACCAATAAAATAGCACAATATAGACTAGTAAATAAAACATTAAATTAGCATTGAGAACCGCCTTTCTCTTTGTCTCACCTGTCGAGGAGAATCTTTGCCAGTGTATCGTTTCTTGTTAATTTTAAGGACTCTTTCAGCGCATTCCAGCGATCGACCTGCGCGCCAATATTCACGGATGACTTTTTTCTCCCCTGGTCATACGCACGCTTTCTGTCTTTAGCCTCTTCTTTACTAAATTCCCGTTTTCTTCCTCTTGTCTCGGTACGTTTATCTTTCTGAAAGTCCGCCATGATTAATCGCCTACTTTGCGCTAGTGCACTCTGGGAAATCTGATTTTAGGTCGAACCGTCACGTGATATGAAAATGACGTATTATTTTTAGCAATGCATCATGGGCTGGGAAAACCCATATTCTGCATATTTCAAATTTTATTTTTAGTGAGCGTAAAAAATTAAATCAGAAAAATAAACAAAATCTGCGAAATGTATGCAGTTGCACAACGAGGACATTTATGTGACCATTTAATACATAATACTGGACTCTATCACATACAACAAGAAAATTATACAAATTCTATAATTCTCTTAATTTCATTAGGGTGTGAATGTGGACCTTTAAAGTACTTCGAGGTAGGCTACTGCATGAGATTAAACGAAATCAAGGATTTCTTTTTTCACGAGAGAGTTGATACTTACCTCCCTAATACTTTTGATATTGCTAAATATTGGCTTTCACTCAATAAACACTCAGATTAAAACAGTTAGGTGCCCCTACTGGGCAGGGAGTCAGAGCGTAGTCTGGCGGATGCCAGCCCCACCACCGCGCATGCGCAGACTAGCACTTCCTCTGACTAATTTATTGGCTGATACACATGCAACTACAAAGAGCCTGAAGACCGAGCCTCTGTGGGGTGGAGAGGCCGGGTCCGTATCTAGGGAGGTAAGTATCAACTCTCTCGTGAAAAAAGAAATCCTTGATTTCGTTTATTTCACATCAAGAGTATACTTACCTCCCTAATACTTTTGATATTGCCAGAATTCGACAGTGAATTCGGCGGGAGGGAGGCGAGGTCAAAAGACCAGCTCATCCCTATACGCTTTTCTGCGTTTAAGGCACTTAAACTTCTGAAACTGTATGAAAAAACAGTCAGGATTTGACTAACCATCGGATAACACCCCCGATGTATGAGAGATGACCGAATGTCATATGCGCTCCCCCCCTTCCTTCCTGGGAGGAAGAGTCGAATGACCTCAATGTCCTATACGCTCTCTACGTACAAGTCCCATGTACTACAGGACAGAGACGAAAAAACTCCATTTTCGTATACTCTCAACAATGAACCACATAAATACACAAAACCATCATCATATTAATAACGGGTAACGTGACAAGACAATCAACAATGGACAACACATACACAAGACTGACCTTGTTGAAATGGCTGCTGACATCCTCTTCCCATTGGTGAAGAACGATGCAGTCCCAAATTAGTGGTTGTTTCCATAAATTAATTGTGAAATATATAAGCAATGAGGAAACCCCATCAAAAATATATGCCTAGTTATTTTTTCAAAATCGACAAGGCGAGAGGATTAGAGGTGTCACGGAGATAATGGTCTGTAAAACTTGACTCACAGTGCCACTGAGCCACCGACATAATATCATCCACAGGGACCCCATTAAATAGGGCAGTGGATGTCACTACGCCGCGGACACTGTGAGCCTTGGCCACGTCAACCTGCTTCCCGGTGGCGGATTTATGGCAAAACTGAATGCATTCTACAATCCACCTGGAAATGGTGTCCTTAGAAGCCCTGCCATGGGGTTCAATATAAGACAACCATAACGCCGACTGGTCGGTGCGCCACTCCACCGTACGTTGTTTGTACCGGCAAAGCGCCCGGACGGGACACCATGCTTTAGAATTAGGATCATATCTAGTCAAATCAGGCAAAACAATAGGTTGACCTGGATATTTCAACGACTGATTTTTAGCCAAGAAATTAATCCTAGGTAGCAGCTTAAGGCCTTCTCCTGAAACCACAAAACGGTCATCCTCGGCTGATAAGGCATGAATTTCACTCCTACGCCTAGCCGAGGCCGCAGCAATTAAAAACACAGTCTTCAGTGTTAATAGTTTCATAGAAATGGAACTAAGTGGTTCAAACGGCTTATCACCTAGTACTTGAAGCACCAGCGATAAACTCCAAGACGGAATCACAGGTGGATTCCTTGGTCTTAGATTGCCCATGCCTTTAATTAATACATTTAATGTATTTACTTCATCACTTCCCCTCTTAGCCAAGCAAGGAATAACAGACATTAAAGCTGACTTATAACCAGCAATAGAGTTAGGCTTGAGGCTATAGGCATCATACAGGTGACAGAGGAAATCAGCTACTACCTGAATAGATGAATCCATTGGATCAATACATCTTTTTGAGCACTATTCTGCAAATCTGTTGATTTTATAATTATATGCTCTGGAGGTTGACCCCCTCCTGGCTTTGGCCATAAACATGGCTGCTTGCTCAGAAAAGCCCTCCTTAATTCTAGATTCCTTGACAACATCCACGCAGTCAATCTGAACATTGACGGATTGTTGTGAAGGGCCTTGCCCTGGAAGATAATATCGTCCATCAGAGGCAGAGGAACCGGATTGCAGACCAGAAGGTCCAGCAGATCCGTATACCATGATCGGCTTGGCCAATCCGGGGCGATCAGAAGCACTTGGCATTCCTCTTGTCTGATTTTCTGAAGAATTTTTGGAATCAGGATTGCTGGAGGGAATGCGTATGCATACATTCTCCCCCAGCTGATAGCTAACGCATCTGTTGCGAAAGCGCTTGGATCCGGAATCGGAGAGACGTACGTCGTCATCTTCGCATTCTTCTTCGTTGCGAACAAATCGATGTTGGGTTTCCCCCAATGGTCGAACAGACGATCCGCCACACATTGATTTAGTTGCCATTCCGTGGGTAAAACACTCATCCTTCGGCTCAATGAGTCTGCTAGCAGATTTAACCTTCCCGGAATATGAACTGCTTTCAAGGTAATCTGGTGATCCAGACACCAACAAAGCAGTCTCCATGTCATCATACAGAGACTGGGCGACTTCGTTCCGCCCTGGCGGTTTATGTAAGTCACAACTGTTGAGTTGTCTGAACGAATAAGAACAATCTTGCCCTGAACTTTCTGTAAGAAATGTTCCAGGCCCAGGACTACTGCTCTTAGCTCCAGTAGATTTATATGTTCCTTTGACTGTTCCAGATTCCAAAGCCCTGATATCGTGGACTCTTCCAGGCAAGCTCCCCAGCCCTCCATCGATGCATCTGTATACACAGTCACCTGAGGGTGGGGAGGGGTTAGCATAACCCCCACCAAGAGATTCTCTGTGTCCAACCACCATTGCAGGTGATGAATCAGAGGCGCCAACACTGACACATTCGAGTCCAGCGAACCTGTACTCTGGGTCCATTGTGTCATGAGAAATAACTGGATCGGCCGCCTGCGTAAGGCGGCCTGAGGAATGACTGGTTCCAATGAAACCATCAACCCCAGCATTCTCAAGTAAACCCGTGCCAGGACATGACGACTGTCGCACACTGACTGAATTAATGAGATGAGTTTCTGAACTCTCTCCTGAGTAGGATAAACATATCCTGTCTCTAGATCGAAGAACATCCCCAGGTAAACAAACTTCTGGGATGGAATCAGCTCTGATTTTGGGAAATTGATCATCCAGCCTAAGTCTGTGAGAGTTTTCAAAACAATCTCCAGACTGGCCGATAAACTTTCCCGGGTGTGCGCTTTCAACAGCCAGTCGTCTATGTACGTGTGGACTGCTATGCTTCTCCTGCGGAGGTATGCGGTGATCGCAAGAACCACACGGGTGAAAACCCGAGGAGCTGTGGAAATTCTGAAGGGTAGCACCCTGAATTCCCACTGTCTGCCATGGAATGCAAATCTCAGGAAGCGACGGAAACTCCTGTGTATGGGGATGTGGAAATAAGCGTCCTTCAAATCTATCGACGCTGTCCACATTCCCCTCTCTAACCCCGCCAACACCGAGCGCACAGTCTCCATCTTGAAACTGGGCGTCTCTATGAACTTGTTCTATGGCTTGAGGTTGAGAATTGGTCTCCACCCTCCGGTGTTCTTTGTTACTAAGAACAGGGTTGAATAGAAGCCCGGACACCTCTGTGCTGGCTGAATAGCTCCTTTTTGTATGAGGGAATTTATTTCCTCCTCGATACACAACCTTTGATCTGGATCTCTCGGATTTGGAGTCCAGATCGGCACTAGAGACAGTCGCGATGGCGGGCCTGTCATCCAATCGGGATGATACCCGACTGAAAGCCATCGCAAGACTAAACGGTCCTGAGTTAACCGTTCCCACTCTTGCATGTGGTCGGCTAGCCGGCCTCCCACCGGTCCACCTAGGGATAGAGGTGGACATAAGGAGTGCAAGAGCGGCACTGTCTCCTCTGCCAGAAACACCGGCGCGGTTCTCACGGCGGTAACCGTCCCATCAGGAACGATTACCCCGACCAGATCCTCGCGCGCCACAACCAGCACCGCGCGCACCTCGGTGCGCGGGCGGCTGCCTGGCTGACTGCGCCTGAGGAGCCTGCGCCCCCCTCGCTGCTGGCCGAATCGCACGCGGCCGAGGCCGGCGCTGCGATGGTGGTTGGCCTCTGACCTGGCCACTACCACCTCGAGCCTGCAGGGGACGATACGCAGGGGGTGCGGCGCGAACGTTGGCACGACGAAGCACCTCAAACTTCTCGCGCAGCGCCCTCTGGTTATTGACCAGAGTAACCGTCTCCTGGAGGTGCCTACACCCCTCACCTCCAAAGAGACCAGGACCTGTCATAGGCGTACGTAGTAGCCTATTGTAGAGGTCCTGGGACGGGCACAGATTATCCAAGGCAAAAGTGCGCCTTGCCCGGACACTCCTGGTCACCGCCCGCGTCATACAGTCCAGAGCCAGGTTGATACCATCCTGGATGGCTCGCTGGACTGTGACCGGACTTGGCTGGCGCGATGCGGATGCTGTTACTACCCCTTGTAACAGCTGGGAGACGTGGGACAGAGCGGCAATCGAAGCCCTACCACTCTCCTCCGCATCACGCAACGCGGCATTTGCTGAACGCAACGCGTTCGAACACAAGACTCCCGTGTCAGAACGGGAGCCTGGCCGCGCATCCTCACCCAAAGCCGCGCGGTCATCCACGCTCGGCTTCGGTACCACACCGTACCACTGGTAGTCCAGGGGCACGATGCGGCAACGCCTGGCCACCTCGCGCGGGGCCTTAGCGAGACGTCCACTCGACTTAATGGACGTCTCCGCCGCCTCGAACATGTCAACGACATGCTCTGCCAGCGGCAGAGAAGGCATAGCGTTAGCAGTAGGCTTACCAGCTAACCACGGCCTGTGCTCACGCTGGCTAGCCGACTGCTCCACGGGCAGATCTGGTCTAACACTCACCAACCACTGGCAAGCGTCAGACCAATCCTCCTCCGTGGCTAGACTTGCGAGCGCTCTACAAGACGGGGGCCTTCGTCTTCCTCCAGAGCGCAAGCAACAGAGCTTGACGGCGGGTACGCTGATATCCCTGGCAAGCCAGGGAGAACATGCGGGCCTGACAATACCGGCATGCTAATATCACTGGTTTGACCAGGAGCAGGCGCCGTGGTAGAGCGCGGGGCATATACCGCCCCACCACGGCCCCGGCCAGCACCAGCGACACTCTCGGCAAGCCGAGGTATGCGGTACCGCTGGCCTTCAGCGCCCAGGGCCACAGTCTGAACCGTGGATTCTACCCCTGGGAGAGTAGAACCGTGGAAAAAGGCGCCTGTATTCCCCGCGAGGGGTGCACAGACGTCATAATCCATGTCCACGTCTTCAGACGGCGACCCCAACAGGTAATCCTCATCCTCCTGGCCAGACAGATTAGACTCCGGGTCAGCAAAGAGAGCTAACCCGGACTGGCCAGGGAAGGTGCCATACGAGGTACTGGCACCCGCGGTGTGCGGATACCCCTGGACTGATAAGCAGCCCGCGGGTTCCAGCGACGACCGTCCACGGTCCCTATTGGGCGCGGCAATAAGCCTGCTGCCAGGGCCGTGGAATGCCCCCTCTAATGGGGCCACCTCTGAATCTTCAAACAACGGAAGCGTACTAAGGAACGGTGATTCAGAGGCGGGGATTACCTGCTCCGAAGCCGATGATGAGGCCAACAAAGGATTTGGTCCAGGAAGCATGCCACGAAGCAACTCTGGAACCAAATCCTTTATTGTCCTCCTCATCTCTCCCAACATCTCGGTCCGGAAGGCCTCCATGTCCACCGCGGACGAGGCCTTCCTCTTACCCTTCTTACTTACAACCTCTTTTTTCAGCTTCTTCTTCTCCTCCTCCTCCACCACCTTGTCCTTCGCCTGCAAGCACAAGAATTCGGACATTAGCTCGCCCCCCCCAGTGCTTACATATCTCACAATTAAGCAAGGGACCACAGGGGCTACACTGAAAACAGAGATGAGGACCAAACTTGTCCCTCAAAAATCGTCCACAGGACGCACAACCAGGTCTCTGAAAAAGGCCAAAGGACGAGGAGTATGAGCAATCTAGTTAAGCTTAGAAACTCACCAACTCAAGAGAAGGAAAAATGATCATAAAGATCATAATTTATCAGAAAACCAGCTTCGGACAACTTTAATTGTTAATAAAGAGCAAGGCTGATTATGACGTCATTAATCCTATGAGAGGAAAAAATCGATCCCCAACAAACATCCCAGTGCAAGGACGAATTGTATCTCTAACCAGAACATGTGCAGAATGGACATTTCGACTACACAACCATCAGATATATACTGATAACAATGGCAAATACTGTTAATTATCTCCCTTTCCTCTAAATAATTAACATCACCTCATATCAATAATTAGATACCTGACACCTTGTCTAGACAAACCATCCAACCTGATGAACTGGAGCACTCCACCAACTGAACGCCTCTTAACTCTCTCCACCTCTAGGGGAAGGAATTGGATCAAGAGGGCAAAGTGAGAAGACCTTTATAATAGGC
Source organism: Chaetoderma sp. LZ-2023a (assembly GCA_034401795.1). Taxonomy (NCBI): domain Eukaryota; kingdom Metazoa; phylum Mollusca; class Caudofoveata; order Chaetodermatida; family Chaetodermatidae; genus Chaetoderma; species Chaetoderma sp. LZ-2023a. Next base: position 34,985,807 of record CM067359.1, read on the forward strand.
CTCCAACTCACTGGACATAGAATTTTTGGTTAGATAACCTAACAGTATTAGTAGGAAATGGAACCATGGTGGAGAGACACAAACCCTCTGCTGATGTGATGTCCATTATATTTCTTCACACAGACCTGTGGACATAAACACAAAGAGAGATTAGTCTTATATAGCACCTAGTTGAAATAAACCAACTAAACAAGGCGCTTATCACGTTTAGCGCGAGTCCCGGAAACACATTACAACGGGACAAAACTCGCTAATTTTACTAGAAGTCACCTGATTTAAAGGTCCTGGGCCCTCCTCTGGCGAAGTCACTCTTCCTGCCATCTTTATCAGGTATCAACAGTTCTGAATTTTGCCAAAAACGCTTATAATTTAGCTACAAAAAGCACGAGCACAAAAGCATGTGTTGTCTCTCAGCCAATAAATTAGCAAAGAGGTAGTGCTAGTCTGCGCATGCGCGGTGGTGGGGCTGGCATCCGCCAGACTACGCTCTGACTCCCTGCCCAGTAGGGGCACCTAACTGTTTTAATCTGAGTGTTTATTGAGTGAAAGCCAATATTTAGCAATATCAAAAGTATTAGGGAGGTAAGTATACTCTTGATGTGAAATAGGCCTCGTCTCATACAGCCGCTATTTCGGTAAATAACAGCTATATCGGCTAGCGTTCTCAGTGGACTGCCTGCCTCGTGTTCCTGAATAAATAGGTCACTTATTTCAGAACCGTAATCCCACAAAATTCCCCGAAATAGTACACGAAATAGTTGAACAGGACAGGGCAATGAGAAAATAACCCCCCCCCCCCCCCCCTGGTATCTATGGCGATCTTGCGAGACACGAATGCGTACAAATAATGTGGAGTGTATATCTAGAGCAGACATAGCTAGGCTATAGTGTTGGTTTCAATTTACTTTTCACTAACATATTCTTCCCAATAAGACTAGTTTCCAGACTAGGGCGACTCCTGACCTGCTTGGAACTGTTGTGTCTCAGAGCGTTACTGAGTTCGTTCGTCTGGTTTTATTGGCCTCTTAGACCTGGGCCTATTTAAGCCACGACTCTACATCTTGAGGCGCTTCCCCAGTGTTTAGAAATGATACAAATAAAGGAGTGGGTATTTAAAAAAAATATTCCGTATGCAGTACAGCTCATAAATCAGTTAGTATGTTTCCAAAACAAACACAGAAACCTGTTACTTAGTATAATCTGAAACACGATATAAGATCAAGAATATGTCGACGAAGGGCTTATGGTAATTAATAAAACCGGTTTTCGCGAGGTTTTGTTGAAATATGTATACCACGACGTTGAAATTTTATCGCTAGTAATTATGCTATGTGTGTTCAGATAATACCGACATTCACACAGTCATATACCAACATACGCGCCGCGCACCTCACCTCAAATACGTTAATTTATACGGTACAACGTACACGTCTATATCACGCCGTATATTCTAGTACAACTCGGCGGAAACCACCAAAACCGGCGCTATGCCAGATATTTGAATGAATGCATTTTCAGAGGTGAATATTGACCATAAATTGGCTGTTATATTCTTCTAATCTTAAACTGCGGATGGAGTTTAGCTAAAGATGGGTGGGGCCTAGCTAAAACTGGATTCTTCTTTTCAGTCAGTGGTTCCCGAGACGCTATCAACCACATAACATCCGCAAATTCCCGCCTGTATTGCAGATCTAAAAAAAAAAGCTACGTTGCTTTTCGACTAAAGAGCCCAGGCAAGTTATTTAACCGAACAGCTGCAAAATGTTTGATGCACTAAATAGGTCTTTTATGTGACGCTATATATAAATCCGAAAAACTGCTATGCCACGACATGTGCCTTTTGCTGAGAAAAAGCGTGAAACATGGCTACACATAGACAGCGAGACACTGAACACGGTTACTACATTATGGAGTGCCAATCTAAAAATAGAGGCGTGGCTTCTTCGAGAATACATCTTTAATGTATTGACCGGCCATCTTACTACGTCATCACAATAGCTAGACTGTTACACAGACTCCATTTCGGATACCAGACAGATCGTGACCCAGTCGATCTCCATAGTGGACTGTAAAAGCAACGCTGTGGATCGTGTTGATTTTTAAAATCGACTCGATCCATCCAGGGCTTCGTGTGATATCAACATCTACGCAAATCCGGCAAATTCTTCACCACATTTGGAGTGCGACAGATTTGATAGATTTGAATTCAGAAGGACGATTTTTTTAATAGTCTTTATATAATCTCGTTTTACGTGAAATAATATTGTCTGGTATGAAGAGAGTACCTCTAGTGTCCTTCTAAGTTTCAATTCTCTCTACCACCATATTCTGGGGGAAATGACTACGCCATTGGCTACTCAATACATACGAGATACTTTTCTTGATCTCGTTTCGAAGGAGATCTCGCGAGATACGAATCTATGGAGTGTCAATTAACCGTTCCAAGTTTATCCATCTATGATGTGACGTAATATGACGTCATAACCAACTAAGTGACGTGTATGCTGACGTCATAATCATTACGTCATAAATGCCCCGTTTTTAACTCTTAATAGGTATGGCTGTCCTGTCTGGAACCCACATCACGCAGTGCACTCAGACAAGCTTGAGGCTGTACAAAAAAGAGCAGCTTGATTCATACTAAACCGGCCACACAGAAGAGACGACCCAGCAACCAGAACCAGTAGTGCCTAAGATATGGTAAATAAACTTGGATGGCAGACGCTTAAAGAACGGCGATAATACCACTCCCTGGTGCTGGTGTACAAAATATCAAACAGCTTGGTAGATGTCCCGCCAGACTTCCATCCAAAGCCACTACCTAGGAAGCTTGGTAGATGTCACGCCAGACTTCCATCCAAAACCGCTACCTAGGAAGCTTGATAGATGTCCCGCCAGACTTCCATCCAAAGCCACTACCTAGGAAGCTTGGTAGATGTCACGCCAGACTTCCATCCAAAACCGCTACCTAGGAAGCTTGATAAATGTCCCGCCAGACTTCCATCCAAAGCCGCTACCTAGGATGCTTGGTAGATGTCCCGCCAGACTTCCATCCAAAGCCGCTACCTAGGAAGCTTGGTAGATGTCCCGCCAGACTTCCATCCAAAACTGCTACCTATGAAGCTTGGTAGATGTCCCACCAGACTTCCATCCCAAGCCGCTACCTAGGAAGCTTGGTAGATGTCCCGCCAGACTTCCATCCAAAACTGCTACCTATGAAGCTTGGTAGATGTCCCGCCAGACTTCCATCCAAAACTGCTACCTAGGAAGCTTGGTAGATGTCCCGCCAGACTTCCATCCAAAGCCGCTACCTAGGAAGCTTGGTAGATGTCCCGCCAGACTTCCATCCAAAACTGCTACCTATGAAGCTTGGTAGATGTCCCGCCAGACTTCCATCCAAAACTGCTACCTAGGAAGCTTGGTAGATGTCCCGCCAGACTTCCATCCAAAGCCGCTACCTAGGAGAACAAACGGAAACCAACATTGTTTCCAGCAACCTAGGACAAACAAGATGGTCCTCAATCACAGCTTCCTCCCACACACAATAACAATGTGGAACAGCCTACCACAGGAAGTTGCCCCTGCTCCTGACTTTGATAACTTCACGGCAGGGGTTCAAGCGACCCGCCATTGGACGGGCACAAATTGACTGTAAATATGTACATACAAATTAGAAGTCGACTAGTATATACAAGATTTTGAGAAAGCTTCTTGATCCGCACATGCCACCAAACGTATTGATTCATATCCTGAAGAGGACATATCAATTATTACATAGAAGTAGAAGTAGAAATAGTCCGACACGTTATACGAATTGTATGTCTCTACTATTTAATAAACACGCTGTTGAATATTTTGAATCTAATGCAGCAACAGCGCCCAGTCATATTAGTTTCAAAATATTCAACAGCTTACCTGCATAGTTTTCTGGAAATTGATAGTCAGAGAGGTCAGAGATCGATCGATCCCAACACCGACATGGTGTGGGTGGAGCTTAGATTGAAATGGGCGGGGAATAGCTAAACGTGGAAAGGTCCATTGTGATACATACAACTCATATGATGTGACAACATACGGAGTGGTACGCGAAGGACAGCTCCGTAAAACTTTAAGGTTAAACAGGAGTAGGACATGTTGTCTCCCTTCCTGTTCCACCTAGTCATTGACTGGATCCTGGTGGAGACAGAAAATACGAAACAAAACGGAATTCAATGGGCCATGTAGACCAAGCTTGATGACTTTTACATTGCAAACAGCCTTCCACCCCTATCCTATAGTCATCGACATATGCAGTAGACGAGAACAGATCTTGCAAGCACTTTTACACAAATTGGAGTTAATATCCACAAATGGAATATGCCTGGATATAAATACAAATTGCGATGATCCAGTATCCATGCTGGGAGAGGCACTTGAGGAAGTTGAAGCCTGTTCATATCCAGACAGTGCAATGGACAAGATTGTAGAACAGAGGTTGACGTGGTGACCAGAATCAGCAAGACAAGAGCGGCATTTCTTTTGTTGATGAAAGTCTGGAGTTCCAAGTAAGCCACATAGATACGCCTGTACAAATATGATGTAAACTCAGTGTTGTTGTATGGAGCAGAGGCATGGTGAACAACCAAGACTACATTGAGAAGGATCCAGACATTCACCAACAAGGACCTGAGGAGCATACTGCAGGGTCGCTGGTCAAAAACTGTCAGCAACAAGGACCTCTGGCAAAGGACATACGAAATGCCAATAGAAGAGGAAATCCTGAATAAAGGATGAGTATGACGTGGCCACACCCTGATAATGTCAGTCTCCAACACAACCAGACAAGCATTGGTCTAGAATCCCGAGGGAAAAAGGGTGAGATGGAGGCAAAGGAACACCTGGAGGCATGACCTCGAGGCTGACATCAGACAGACAGGATACATGTGGCAACAGATGAAGAGAATTGACAAGAGCAGATTATGCTGGCGAACCGTTGTTGATGAGCGGTGTTCGATGAGAAGCGAAAGGCTAAAGTGAAAGTGAAGTGAAGGATTCACACAATATGTATTCAACTTAACTTCTACAAGGTTTAAAACTGTGTCATGGGTTCTTCAAGGTGTACAATACGCAAAAATGCTTATGACAACAATTTCACGTTGAACGTTTCTGAGGACAGTAGACTCCCATGTGTTTAATTAACCCACATCTTGCAAGTTCCAAATTGATACATAGCGAGAGCTTAGGTATAGTAGATTCTCAAAACATTGATGACAGCACAATCAACGTGTGCTTTCTTTGTGACAGCACCATTTTCTTCGGAACAATTGATTTGATGCTTACGAGCCATGGTTTGAATAAAAAACCAGTAGAGAGATGCCGGCACAATTTCCGATAAAAGAATTGGTGTCAACCAAGAAAGCATAGGTTGATTTTTCTGACATTGATGTTTCGTTAATCTAGTATGATGAGGACATCCAGGAGTCTATTATCCCGTTCATCACAATATTGCTGTCATGTGCATTTTTGCTGGATGATGTAAGTTCAGTAAATCGCAAGTGCGGATGTTCTGGTATCTCTGACTGGCCGACGAAGACGACCAGCAGCATATATAGCCTCCAAAAGAGACAAAATAGTCTTTTGAAGCTAGTGATATCGATGTTAAGACGCTACCAAAAGCAACACGATCCATATTGGTGCTTTTACAGTCCAGCTGTGGAGATTGACTGTATCTTGACACGTCTGGTCTCTGATGTGAAGACTGTGTAAGAGTCTAGTCATTTTGATGATATAACGAGATGGTCGGTGAATACTCTAGATTCGTATTCTAGGCATGAAGTCACGCCCCTATTTTAGATTGCCAAGTGACATATTTGATTATGACGTCAGATACTTGAATGGAAGATCAGATCCCCACCCTCATTATCGCCATTGCTGCTAATAGTGTTGAACTCTCACTATTGTGTCGTAAATCACAACTACGAGGAATTCTGTTTAAATCAAATTTCTCTTTCATGGAAAGTTACAGCCTAATTTAGGAAGGGCAAAACTTTCTGACACAGGAAACGTCAACGACGTGTTAGTGGACTGGCCACGCTTCGGTAAAAGACGTCTTATGTGATGAATGGTTTCAAAGCCAAATGTCGGAATTTTATATTAAAAGAAAACTGTAGAGGATTTGAATGACAGAACGCCATTACAGATAGTAATAATTCACATCACTTAGCGCAATGAGAGAATTGCATAACGCAAACTGACAACTCAGGGATATCTTCCTTAATGGGATACATAATTTCCTAAGCGAAACGTACATTATTCCAATTTCGATTTCCGATAGAGTTGACGGTTGTAATGAACGCAGAAACAGGCGGTAAGAGTTGGATAATTATTCTGCTGATGGTTAATCTGATTAGCTGCTTTCTATTTATGTAGAAATGCTTGCAAGATCTGTTGTCTTCTCCTGTATATGTCGATAGCTATGGGATAGGGGTGGACGATTGTTTGCAAAGTAAAAGTCATCAAGTTTGGTCCACATGGCTCATTGGATTCCGTTGTGTTTCGTATTGTCTGTCTCCACCAGGATCCAGTCAATGACTAGGTGGAACAGAAAGGAAGACAAGCTGGATTACTCCTGTTTCAACTTTAATTCGCTTCGTGTACGGCACTGCATGTCATACAATCATATGTGTTCTTAAAGGTGCATATTCACACTAAATGCTTGAAAATCAAATTATCTAAATTGTATAGTTTTGGAGGCTTAGAGTTTGGGCCTAGATATAAAGAAACGAAATAAATCTTAACATATGATGATTTAATTCCATATACATTAATATAATTTTTTGAGTTGTGAAATTGAATCCAGTTTTAGCTATGCCCCGCCCGTCTCGAGCTAAGCCCCACCCACGCTCTGCCGTGTTGGGATCGATCGATACCTGAACTCTCTGAATATCAATTTCCAGAAAACGATACAGGTAAGTTGTTGAATATTTTGAAACTAATTTGACCGTGTATGGCAACAGCAGCGCCTAGTTAAATTGGTTTTAAAATATTCAACAGCATGTTTATTAAATAGTACAGACACACAATTCGTACAACAATGCTTAGTCCGTCATCAATTAAGCGTTCGTGGCGAACTTAGCTACGCCATTCATGGCACAATTGATTATGACGTCAGCCTACATTACGTAGTTAATTATTACTATTTAATAAACATGCTGTTGACTATTTTGAAACCAATTGACAGTCGAATTAGTTTCAAAATATTCAACAGTTTACCTGTATCGTTTTCTGGAAATCGATAGTCAGGGAGTTCAGGGATGAGCAAGGTGCGGGTGGAGCTTAGCTGAAGATGAGCGGGACATGACTAAAACTGGATTCCTCCATTTCTTTAAAAAGGATCGTATTCTCTTGGAATGAATTCACAATTTCTGACCACAAATCCTGATTTTCTATATCAATTTCTACCGTTAAATTATTGATGTAAAGATTATCCAGACCTGTGAGTCATCTTGCCTATACCGTGTTGCTAATCTTCACATCAATCAATTAACGCATAATAATCAACATTTGCCAAGAAAATTGATATTTGTGTTGGGTGAATGCTCATTAGCCTTCAATGGTGTCTGACACATTGTCTGGCACCAACTCCCTTGTACCAGACATTCAGAAATAGGCAAACCCAGCTCATAATGATTGTAGTACACATTGATTGTGACTATGAATGCCAGATACTTGAGCGTCTGTGTTTGACATTTGCTTGTTTTTTTGCCTGTCAAGGTCAGGTGTCGGGCACTTATTTTCAAGCTTGTTTGTAGGTCAATAGGTAGCTATTTTTACTTAAATTACCACTGGAATGACTGGCCCGGTTATCGATCCAATCATTCAAGTGGGAAATTTTCAGAAATACACCTACTCTTGGCCTGCAAATGGGCATTTCTGAAAACCACTCTAGTGGTCAGCTTTGGCCACCTTGCCCATTAAAGGGTTAATGGCGTTGTATCCTTATCCATGGCCGTGTTCCTGGATCACGTTCTTGGTTTATAAGGAATGTACTCCTTGTTTCGAGAGCAATATTTCTAAAACATGTTGCTGTTAAGAATGGAAAATGTGAACTAAATAAAATAAAGTTTATAAATCTCTGTTGAAAAACGTGAATATATTTTTGAATTATTGAATATAAAACATTTTCTTAGATTTATTTGAGTAATTTCCTTCAAGCAAATCTATCGATAGATTTCGTTGTTCTTCATTACAAGGTGGTTAACTGGGCTATTTCTTACATCACCCTACATGAAAATGGACTTTTCAGACAAAGTGTTTATTCATGAAGCAATTTGTACTGGACAACGTTTCCTCGTTCTGTTATGGTCCGATTTCTATAACGTAATTGGAACGATGTGAATGGAACCATGAGCCCAAATCTCTGTTGTATAGTTACATGGTTAAATTGCTCACTTAACGAAGCACAATGGCGCACATTTCTGTAGCAGCGAGCTCTGCCATGTCGTTGATACATTTAACCCGTAATTTGCCTGCTTAATTAACAGGTTAACGGATGCCAATTACCTGCTAGAATTGCGGAAATCTGTGGTGGAAAGTTCTGTCGTGATGAAATAGCAGCCAGCGATTTAGAAACACATTGATGTCCTATCATAAATACTCTCGACGAAATACAAGAACCGCACAGATGCCATATAGTGATCCGGAATTTGGATAGGGTGGTTTTAACAGTTCACACATTCGGGTTCTCGCTCAAGTGTACTATCCAATGGAAGGATCCGGTCCGCCACATAAGTATATGACGTCATGCTCAAATACGTCACGTGTGGGCTGAGGTCACAATACATAGTGACCGTATCTCGTTCCGTCATGAGCATTGAAATGCCCCTCAAGTATACAAATATATCTATATCTGTTTATCTATGAGGAATTTACTATTTAATAAATATTCTGTTGAATATTTTGAAACTAATTTGGCTGGGCAGTCAAATTAGTTTCAAAGTATTCAACATACTTGTATAATTACCTTGAAATTGGGATTTTATCTATTCTGTGTTCGAAGTATGTTAATAATTCTTGATTGCACCACACCTAAAAAGTGGGCGGAGCTTAACTAGTAATGGGTGGAGCTTAACTAGTAATGGGCGGAGCTTAACTAGTAATGGGTGGAGCTTAACTAGTAATGGGCGGAGCTTAACTAGTAATGGGCGGAGCTTAACTGGAATTGGTCCATCTTTGGCGTCATTTCAACTGACGTCACTGTAACCGACGCCACTTCTGATATCATAATCGGGTGTCGAAATTGTGTTGATGTTATTGGCTTGACGAATAAAACTACCTTGATGACATCATCAAAAACCTAAATCATATTAAAATCTCATCTAAACGACAAGCCTGACATCGGCATCAAACCACCATACACAGTGTCACACCTAACATTGGGCAATGAAGGAATCCAGTTTTAGCTATGCCACGCCCATCTCTAGCTAGGCTTCACCCATGCTTTGCCCGTGTAGGGAAAAATCGATTCCCTGCACTTTCTGAATATCATTTTCTAGAAGACTATATAGGTGTGCTGTTGAATATTTTGAGACTAATTTGACTTGGTGCAGTGGCTGCCTATGGCAGCAATAACGCCCAGTCAAATTAGTTTCAAAATATTCAACACAATGTTTATTAAATAGCAAAAACATACTATTCGTACAACTTGACGCACTATTAAGCATTTATGACCGACTAAATCGCGTCATGTATGCGTAATTGATTATGACGTCAACCTACATGTGACGGAGTTGATTATGACATCATATTGTTGACTAAGAATCTGGATACATCAATTGGTCAAGAATTTCAACACACATATGCTTACCTACAGCCACATTTTGCATTAGTTATGACACATGGCAATAGAAATGTACAATGATCAGCACAACCCTTCGAACTCATTGGCCCTCAATTTCAGGGTAAAATACAGGCAACCTATTGAATATTTTGAACCTAATTTGACAGGAAACTGTTACTGCCATAGGCCGCAACAGTTTTCAGTCAAATTACTTTCAAAATATTCAACAGGCAATCTATTAAATTCTAAATGAATTTTCGACTTCGGCTTTACACATTCAACGTGTTAAGTGGTTATTCAAAGGTAGAATCACGTCACGTAACTAGGCCTACTTACCCTGAAGAATGCATACATTCTTAGATTCCCCTCAGAATCAAGCGAAACACTGAAAGTTGTATTTAGAAAAATCACCTCAGTGACGTCACTCATGTTAATAAACTCGTCACTATAGTAACCATCGCTAGATGTGACCATGTCGCCATACATTGCGGTGACACTCATTTCCGGCTCCGCTATCATATTTATGATGAATGTAGGCGCTCCGGAGTACTAAACCACGTGGTTTTCTTACTACGTGAGTATCTTATCACGTGATTGTTTTATCACTGGATTGCCTTATCACGTGATAAGTGAATAAATACACACATCTTGTTTATTTGATTATTTGCTATCCATTAGTTTTTATTCCTTAGCCTCGTATTGATGAAGAGTTGTTCGACTTTGAGATACCAGAAAAGGATGGTTAGATCGAACTGGACACAACAAAACCCTCTGTAACGGATGCGATGCGGGCCATTAAAAGCTTGTCTCTAATGACAGGTGGTTGTTCAATACAAGCTATGTATCATGACAGCTGACTTATGGGGTCACTAGACCCTAGTCATCTAAAGCACGTGGTTAGTTTTTAGTTTATCCATTCATCATATAACGCCATAATCAACTACATGGTGTGCTGGATGACGTCATAAAAATGACGTCATGAATGACGTAGATAAGTTCGTCAAGAACGCTTATTTGGTGACGGACTATGCGTTGTCGTACGAATTGCATGCCTTTATTGTTTAGTAAACACGCTGTTGAATATTCTGAAACTACTTTGATTGGGCGCTGTTATACAGGCCGCAACAGCACCCAGTCAAATTAGTGCTGGTCATAGATCCGGTATGGCCTTCACGTCTTCTCAGATGTGAACAGATAAAGTAGAAAATTAACTTACGTTGGTGATAGCTACCGTATGGCGATAACGATGGCGATTGCGATGGCGATGATAATGATGATCTTGCATCTAATTCAATTTCACAACTAAAAAATTATATTAATTTATGCGGAATGAAATCATCATATGTTAACATTATTTCGTTTCAATACATCTAGCCACATAATTTAAGCCTCTAAAAGTATTCAATTTTAACAATTTTATTTTCAAGCATTCTGGTTTGAACGTACACCTTTAATCAATCTGACCAGCTTCATGGACACTCCATAGTGTCGTAGCAGTTTCAGAGTGTTTCGCGGACTATGATATCAAAAATATCTTCATAATCGGCAACATGTACCCGTGTCACTTAGTTGGTTATGACGTCATATTATGTGACATCATCGATGGAAAAACTTGGAAAGGTACAGTGACATTCCATAATAGTGTGGTAGCCGTGTTCAGTGTGTCTCGTTATCTATATGTACCCATGTCTCACGCTTTCCCCCAGCAAAATGCACAGCTTGTGACACAACAGTTTTTCAGCTTTATATATGGTGTCACATAAGAGACTTATTTAGTACATCAAACATTTTGAGGCTGTTCGGTTAAATAACTGGCCTGGGCTCTTAGTCGAAAAGCGACGTAACTTTTTTGAAAAGATCAGCAATGCAGGCGGGAATTTGCGGATGTTATGTGGATGATAGCGTCTCAGGAAACACTTAGTGAATAGAAGAATCCAGTTTTAGCTATGCCCCACCCATCTTTAACTAAAGTCCACCCACAGTTTAAGATTAGAAGAATTCAACAGACAATTTATGGTCAATATGAAAATGCAGGAGAGGTCATCCAAGAGGATCTAGAAGATCATAATTAATAAATAATATTAAACTATAATACAAAAAGGTAAAAGTATAATCGTAATTACAGTTATTTAGTACTAAGTGTGAATTATATCATGCTATGCATTTTCTTTCTTTACATAACAAGAATAGGCTGGACATCGTATCCAGACAATTTTTCGCTTAGAAAACAAGAAGTTACATAAACCACATTATTCCCTCAAATATCTTGATAGAAAGAATTGGTGTGGTGGGGTGGGTGCGGCTGGTCAAGATCTTGGACCAGATGCAAATCCCCCCACTGACACTATTATAATTTTCTACCGCGAGTCACGAATGCAATCCCTAGAAATAATATTTTATTGATAAAGTACTCAGCAACAAATATTCTATATGATCTTAAATTGCTTAGACACTTTATTCGCCATAATCTAATACTAGGGAGTAGACCGATGCTTGAAGCATTGCCGCTTGTCTACCGGCGAATACAGACAAACCCATGTTGATTCCAATGTGGTTATATTCTAAAAACATCTGCACAGTAGATTATTGGACTGATATGACTAGGGGATTACCCTGTCAGGATTGATCAGCTGTGCATTTGCGTCAGTATACTTTAAGTCTGACTTAGCCCTGGTCTCAGGTCTCATGCGACATAGTAATCCATTTGCAGGAACTATGACACGGCCATGCGGACAACAAAGAGCTGGTGTTAAAGAAAATCTCACCTTATCTTATACTCATCATTCATGTGATAGAATTTGCCACCCATGATCCGTCCATGACATTTTAGCTTTTTATCATACCGAGAACGAAAGATGTTCCGACTTTAGTAGCTAAATGTTGAAACATTTCTGCAGCCTATGACGTGTCTGCTTCGGCATATACGCTCAGTCATAAAGGTACCATCTATAGTTTTGCAATGTGGTATAAAATCAAGCACACAGGTAAGCTGTTGAATATATTGAAACTAATTTGTCTGGAAGTTGTTGCTGCACTTCCAGTCAAATTAGTTTCCAAATATTCAACGGGTTGAGTATTGCATAATAAAGAATGTAACGCATTGGCACTGTTCAATGTTTATACGATATTGCAAAGCAGATAATTGTGATACAGATATGCCAATGCGACAGAATATGAATGATATGGAATCGATAAACCATAATCTATCGGTAGAATACAACATTTGAGATGAGATATACGACGGCATACGTCATACGACGTCATAATCAACTATGTGACGTGTATGATAAATGAATCACTGAGATAAGATCATCGCGGACGCATAATCGGCGACGGACTAAGCGATGTTGGACTAATTATATGTCTTTATTATTTAATAAACATGCGGTTGAAAATTTTGAAACTAATTTGACTGAGCGCTGTTGTTGTTATAGGCAGCAGCAACACCCAGTCAAATTAGTTTCAAAATATTCAACAGCTTACTTGTATAGTTTTCTGGAAATTTATAGTCGGGGAGTTCAGGGATCGGGGGAGTTCAGGGAGCTGTCGATCTCAAGATGGGCGCAGCGTGGGTGGGGCTGAGCTAAAGGTTTGGCGGGGCATAGTTAAAACTAGATTACTCCATTGGGACACATGACTAGTAGCTGTCGGTTTATCGATTGGTTCGTTAATATGTCTCCCAAATCTTTGACATTTCTGAATATCGCCCACGTCGCAACTATAAAACCTTGTGTTTGTTAGTGATCCGACCAATTTAAGTAATTGTGGCTGCACAAATATCGATGAGTTTAAGGGCGGTCTTGTGAATTCCTGGTTAACACATGCGTTCAATACAATATAATGTAGAGAATTGTTGGCATTGGGACTTTGATATTATCGCACGTAATGTTCAACTGCAAGATGTTTTATTGCAAATGGATCTTTCCAGTTTTAGCTATGCCTCGCCTATCTCTATCTAAGCTCCACCCACACTTCACTCGTGTTGGGATCGAGCGATTCCTGAACTCCCTGACTATCAGTTTTCAGAAAACTATATAGGTAAGCTGTTGAATATTTTGAAGCTTATTTGACTGGGTGTTGTCGCTACCTATAGCAACAACAACGCCCAGTCAATTTAGTTTCAAAACATCCAACTGCATGTTTATTAAATAGTAAAGACATACAATTCGTACAACAAGTCTTAGTCCGTCATCAACTTATAGATGTCATTCATTCTACACGTTACGGAGTTAATTATGACACCATATGACGTCATATGATAGATCGATAAACTGGAATGGCCCAATGCCATCACATGACACATAAGACATCAATGAGTGCAACGGAAGACGACCGTAGGTAGGTACTGTTAATACCACCAATTAGGAATGATAGTGCGTCTTTTAATCTTGAATTTTCCTCCCCAAGAAACGCCAATGATGTACAATGCTGTGCTAAACAAGATGTGTAATACATCGCCGCTGTCCGTAAAAGTCGTCCAGCAAGGATGGTCCATGTTTGGCCATGTGCTAAGAATGGCCGAAGACACACCAACACAGAGAGCTTTGGAATTCGCCTTACGTGGAGCCATCAAATACAGAGCCAGGAGAGGTGACTGTATTGATGAGGTGACCTCAGGAAAGCATGACTCGGTAAGTCAAGTCAAGAATGGACCTGAGGAAGCTAGTGTGTTGGATGAGGACACGGCACAGTGGGCAAAGCGGAGAAGGACTGATTGCAGCTGTGTAATGTTTCTACTACTACAGCCGCAGAATACAGTAATCGCCCATAACATTAATTAGAACAAACGAACACACATGCAATAACTTTTAATTGAGTATTCCAGTTTCTCAGTCAATCATATGATGTTATGATCAACTACCCCACATGTAGGCTGACGTCATAATCAATCACGCCATAAGTGAGGCGATATAACCCGTTAACAAACTCTTAATAGTCTGACAAGATGTATAACGCGTATGTTTTTACTATTTAATAAACATTCTGTTGAATATTTTGAAACTAATTTGACTGTGCGCTGTTACAGCACCCAGTAAAATTAGTGTCAAACTATTCAACAGGTTATCTGTATAGTTTTCTGGAAATTGAGATTCAGTGAGTGCAGGGATCGATCGATCCCAACACGGATCAAGCGTGGGTAATGGTTAGGTAGAGATGGGCGGGGCATAGCTAAAACTGGTTTTCGCCATTGCATTAGGCAAAATGCCAAGACATAGATAAACACGTTTTTAAAGATTTGCGCCACCCTCTCATCCCAGCACCGAGTTTATAACACTCAACCACCTCCCCCTACACCCCACTCGCTCACATACCCACCCCACAAGCCCCTACAACCCGAGACGCCTTATAAAATTGGTTCATTTGAATCGGATCGGATCAAAGTTACGATGGGTATTACTAGAAATTTATCTTTTGTAAGTCAGAAACAAAAGCTGTTATATGAAATGTGTGGTCGATCCCTTGTGGGAATATTCTGGCGAGAGGTGAAGATTACTCCCGACACAAAATCGTTAACTAGATGTGCCTTAGATGGTAAAACATTGACGAGATTACTCTAAATAGGAATGTTCTTAGAACTTTACTGATCATATTTAAATATCCAATATTCAGAGTTATAAAACTGATTATGCATAATCATACACAACAACAGAGAGAGATATCGGATAGCCTTATCTCAAGAATATTTATGGGCAGAGACAATGGGAGAGGCGATGTAAATTATGTCGTGGCTCAGTAATAAATAGGCTTTGCAAATGATGGCTTTTTCTGTGGGTCTACAATAAAGATTAATGCTTATGGAAATTTATAATGATGGTGACAACAGCAGCAGCGGCAGCGGTGTCGGCGACGATGACAACGACGACGACGATGCTGACGCCGACGACGACGATGCTGATCAGTATCATTGGGTCACATAACAACAACAACAACAACAACAACAACAACAAACAACAACAACAACAACAACAAGCGATATCATTGGTGCCACAACAACTGACACAAACGACAATGACGCAAACGACAACGACGCAAACAACAACGACACCGAAAAACGACGATAATAGTCACTATCTGTTACCGTCACCGATAAATGATGATGTACTCTCGCACTAACCTGACCTCTGTCATATATCAAGCAAGTACAGTATGTACAAGCTTGGACAGCATACCATAATACGATATTGGCATACTGTTCGCGAAGATGTCATGCGTGCTTACTCAGGCGTAAATGGCCACATTGGACGTTTTCAGATGATACAATCAGTTTACCGGCTTTTATAAACATGACAGACGTCAACTTCAGGAAACGACTTCCCTGCGAAAAAGGAAATAGAATCTAGTTGAGACTGTGAACAGTTCTGATATGAATGATTGGTTTAATGTAAAAATGCAATAATGCAAGAAATGATGAACGGGGATGCTGATGGGTGGGAGGGGGGGGGGGGTAGGGTATGTGGGTTTGTGAGGGAGACATGTGCAGTAAAGTGGATTTACAGTCGTTATGATGAATAGGCCCTTGACATGGTCGTCCTGGTAGAAAATCTTCTGTCGTAGAAAGCGAGACATACGTATCACTTTTCCGACGGCGACGGCGGTGGCGGTCGACGACAACAATGTTAAGTTTTTGCACTTAGCAGAACTTCTCAGCTTATATTTCAGGAACAGTTACGCCTATTTCAACTGAACTTGGCTATGTGGTAGCCTAAATTGTTAGGAAGCAGCATGATGATAATGACGTCGCAAGGTCAAAGGTCCAGATCACTGTGACCTTGATACAAAACTTTTCAATGTTTTTCCGTTTAGCAAAACTTCTCGGCTTATCTCTCAGGATTGGTTAATCTTATTGGAACTAAAATTGGATACATTGTTACTGATAATGTTAGAAAGCCGCGTGCTGACACTTCGTTTACAACGTCGAAGGTCAATGTCATTCTGACCTCTACACAACAAATTATTTTTCAGTGTTACGTTTTAGGGCTTAGTCAATCTTTACAGGTTATATTTAACGATTGCTAACCTCTAATTCTCAGTACTGAACTCGCAACTAAAGTGTCGCAATCTAGTCAATAATAATATCAGATCTTCTCCATCACCAGCTAGATACACAACATACGAGGTATCATTATAGTGGTTTTTTTGACAAAGTAACATATCTGTTTATTGACGCTATTCATGTTATATTCAAATAAATTCAATTCTGTAACTATATTTAAATTCCTAAAGATACAAGAATCTGATTGTCAAGTTTACCTATGAGGCCAGATACTTTACTGACAAATCGAATTCCTTCACGTCCGCGCGTGTGTGATGCATTATTTCATTTCTATGTCATAGGAAAATATGTTTTAAGATTGTTAAATATAGGAGAAGACATTTTAGATATTGTCTACTCTATAACGATCCCATTGTTATTTCC
Source organism: Chaetoderma sp. LZ-2023a (assembly GCA_034401795.1). Classification (NCBI taxonomy): domain Eukaryota; kingdom Metazoa; phylum Mollusca; class Caudofoveata; order Chaetodermatida; family Chaetodermatidae; genus Chaetoderma; species Chaetoderma sp. LZ-2023a. The sequence continues at coordinate 35,003,041 of CM067359.1, forward strand.
CCCACTTCAATATAACCATTCTAACAATGTCATTGCGGAGTATCCCTAAATGGCTCTTAGAGACACCTGGTTTCTTGCTTCTTACCATCTGATATAGATCCTGCAGTGCTCATTGCGATCGATCAGACGATAGAGGTTCTTTAAGATGCGTGGTCGCGTAAAGACTGATTGTCTCAAAGTCATGTAAACACAACTACTGTCACGTGACATGTCTGACTCACACCATAGGGAGCCATGTCTAGCTATACCACGCCCATCTATTGCTAAGAGCCGCCCTCTTTCTAGTATTGGTGGAATCGATTTGAAACGTTAAAATCTGAGATCTCCGAATGTAAATTTCATTGTAACTATATAGGTAAGCTGTCGAATATTTTGAAAGTAATTTGACTGGAGATATAGATAGCAACAGTTCCCGGTCAAATTAGTTTCAAAATATTCAACAAAATGTTTATTGAATTGGAAATTTACCAAAGATATACTAGTCATACCCTTTCAAGGTGGACCTTTACCGCTTTGGTGACGAACATTTTAATTGTAACGTTAACTAACTTATGAAGAATTTTAATATGACGTCAGTTCCGCGAGTGACAGATCGGATCACACAATGGACCTTTCCAATCTTAGCTATGGCACTCCCATCGTTAGCTAAGCTCCATCACGCTCGTGCTGGGATCGATCGATCCCTGAACTCCATGACTATCAATTTCCAGAAAACTATATAGGTAAGCTGTCAAATATTTTAAAACAAAATTGACTGGGTGCTGTTGCTGCCTATAGCTAATATTCAACAGCATGTGTATTAAATGACAAAGACGTACAATTCGTACAAACTGTCAGACTATTAAGCGTTATCGACGGACTATATCGAGTCATTCATAGCGTCATGATTATGAAGTCATCCTACTCATCGCGTAGTTGATATGACGTCATATGATCGATATATACAATGCAAAGGTCCATTTCAAGAATGTAAGTTTCATTTAGAATATATGCGCTTCATTAAAGCAAGCATCATTGAACTGTCAGCTTGCGCTCTGTCGTTCCCACTATCTGATAAACGGTGTGTATTATCTACCCACTGAAACTGCCAATAAAGCCATCAAAGGATCCAATGCCATTTCTTTTAATACAATACTTGACATTTGACTTTGACGCTATTTATCATCAAATGGTTCCAGAATGGTGGCGAAAATAACGCTACTTTTCCGTCGAAAAGTGAAATTGATCTTTCCTTTCTAGACACTCTAATACTAGACTAAAGAAACAAAATCTTTTATGAAGGAATTTGGTGTTGCCAGGATAAGCCACGAATGTTCACCTTCATTAGCAATAATAGTTCCAAGTCCATCCATCCATAATATGACGGCATATGACGTCATAACTAACTACGTGACCCTCTTTAACGCTTAATAGTCCGACACGTTGTACGAATTGTATGTCTATACTATTTAATAAACATTCTGTTGAATATTTTGAAACTAATTTTGCTGGACGATGTTGCTGCGATAGCGAGCGAGGCGTGGGTGAAGCTTAGCTAGAGATGGGCGGGGCTTAGCAAAATCTTGAAAGGTCCATTACGATTAACCCGATCAGTGCACACCACCTGTGATAACGTCAACGTGTGTGCTTGAAGACAAGATGTGGAAGCAAATGGTATAGCCAATGACCACCAATAGTACCCTATGATATGTATTCATGTTGTATGTTTATTTTAAAAAACCGGATTTTATTAGCTAATTTTACGATTTTATGGTTGCTGATTTAAGGAAAGATTTAGTACCATTTCGGCCGCTATTTTAAAATTCAAACTGGCGTACATTTGACACTTATTTGGATATTATATGAATCTCACCACTATTTCTCACATCCTGTTGATCAATGTTCATACAGAGAAACGTTAGCATACAAAATCACTTTGTGGCCATTGAAATAGTCAAGAAGAATCTATTCAGGACATCCTCATTGTGTGTAATTCACATTTCCAGTTTATCCATCGATCATATGGCGCCGTCATAATCAACTAAGTGACGTGAATGCTGACGTCACAGTCACGACGTCATGAGTGATTCGAAATAGTCCGTCTTTAACGCTTAATAGTCCGACACGTTGTACCAATTGTGTGTTTGCTATTTAATAAACATGTTGTTGAATATTTTAAGTTAATTTGACTGAGCGCTGCTGCTGACACCCAGTCGAATTAGTTCCAAAATTCCATACATAGTTTTCTGGAAATTGATCGTCAGGGAGTTCAGACGTCGATCGATCACAACACGAGCGTAGTGTGGGCGGAGCTCAGCTAGAGATGTGTGGGGCATAGCTATAACTGGAAAGGTTCATTCTGTTAAATGGCTGATTCGCGAAAAATATTTGAGAGCGGAATGGCTAATTTAATCACCATATTTTATAGCTTTCCATATTTCTTGATTGGTGTTCTTCGTTAATTGTAGTCTGGTACACGTCAGGCATACTTTCAGAGATAATGGACAACGTCTTACTTCACCTACTCCACAAGTGCACAAAGATGAAACTCCCGCTTTACCTGCCTGCTGGCTCGAATCAAGTGAAGTAACCGAACTACCTACTTCACAGCCTCTTAGGAACAGAGGCACCCATTTCTAGTTATTCTCCGCCCACCGTTTTGCGCGTATTTGGGTAGATTTATATATTTTGAACCGCGAATTCCCAGAATACCGATTTCAAGGGACTTATACAGACCTGTAAGCTGTTGAATATTTTAAAGCTAATTTGACTGGGTGCTGTTGCTGCCTATTCAAAACCCTCAACAGAATGTTTATTAAATATTAAAGACATACAATTCGTACACTTGACGGGACTATTCAATGTTCATGACAGATCTAGCTGCGTCATTCATTACGCATTTTGATTCTAACGTCAGCCTGCATGCAACGAAATTGTTGATGCCGTCATCTACTTGAGTGACATGTCGGCTCTATCTATTGTGTCATTTGGGTAAGCATCAGCAACAGTGCCCAGTCAAATTAGATTCAAAATATTCAACAGAATGTTTATTAAATAGTAAAGACATACAATTTGTACACTTAACGGACATGTTCATGACTATGTATTGTGATATCAGTCTATATATGCGGTAGCTGATATGACATCGTATGCTTGAGTGATGGATCGGACCCCTCCATTGAGACACATGTATCCTTGTCCTGGTTCTGATCGATTACCATTATTCTACCCTGAGGTTTCTAACCATCGACATTCTTCTCCAAGAAGGCAATATTAACAGTGATAAAGTAACTAAACATTCCTTTCAGGCCAGAGCAGGACAAACAAAACCCAACAGTTGTTGCCATTTGTTCAGCATTACCACAAGCAATTTGGTTCGTGTAGGCTTTAACCGTTACCACTCTGATGTTAGAATTTTAAATTTTCAAAGTAAATTAAAAGATGAACTGGTGTTCATTTTCAACAAATTTGGTGGAAGATGTTGCTGTCTATGACAGCAACATCTTCCACCAAAATTGTTGAAAAATGAGCAACAGTTAATTTGCTATAGACAGAGTAAAAGATAGAATATTGACGTCAGATTATGTGCGATTACTGTATTCTGCGGCTGTAGTAGTAGAAACATCCTACAGCTGCAATCAGTCCTTCTTCGCTTTTGCCCACTGTGTCTTGTCCTCAGCCCAAATCCTTAGCTTCCTCAGGTCCATTCTTGACTTGAGTGTACCTAATCCTGCTTTCTTGAGGTCACCTCGTAGCACGCTTAGCAAATTTATGCAATAACGTCCTCTCCTGGCTCTGTATTTGCTGGCTCCAAGTAGTGCGAATTCCAAGGCTCTCTGTGCTGGTGTGTCTTCTGGCATCCTTAGCACATGGCCAAACATGGACCATCTTTACTGGGCGACTTTTACAGACAGCGGTGGCGTATTACACATCTTATATAGTGCATGGTTGGCAATTATGCTCTCTGGCCATCGGTGTCCAGTGATGGTGCATAGGTGTTTGTGGTGGCAGGCGTCAAGTTTGTTTAGAGCTGCCTTTGGAGCTGCCCAGCTGTTACAGATATACATCATCAAGGATACGCAGGTTGCATTGTATAAACGTAGTCTTTTTACCAAGGGCATCTTTGATCTACGAATCCATACCTTCAAGAAGGACTGGAAATCTATGTTCCCCATGATGCAGCGTGCAACAATGTCAGCAGAACTGCAAAGCAGTGAGCCCAGGATTTTACTTTTCCTCCATGGTTTGCCGCCACAGAGTAGATCGTAATTATCTTTAGTTTCATGCTTTGTAGATAGGTATATGTGGGTGAACTCTGTTTTGGATTCATTCATAAAGAGATTCTCAATTTTTAGTTTGCTTGCAGCTATTGGGAGAAGGGGTTTCCTTTCCTCCTCTATAATGTCCACATCGTTGGCATATTCCATCTCTAGCGGCATGCCCATTATTGACATCGGTGGGGGGGGTGGTTTGGTCTTGTCGAGTTTTCCCGCATGGATTTCAGTGTAGCAGCCAGGTAACAGGTGAAGAGCACAGGGGATAGACCATCTCCCTGTGGGGAGGCGATTGATGTCTCAAACTATACAGACTTCACTGACTTGACTCTTACTCTCAGCTTGGTGTCTGCAAGCAGTAGTCTCACTAGTCGTAGCTCATCTTCATTGCAACTGAACTGGCGTGGTACATCTAGGATCTTTGAGCGTTTAATTGTGTCGATGGCTCGTGACATGTCAATGCCCATTTACTGGAAATTCCAGTGTTTGGACATGACTACTGACACAAGCATACGTTGAGCCCATACAATGTCTGCACAGCTGCGTCCACGTTTGAAGCCACTTTGACATGATCCGGTGAAGTCGTCGATCTTGTCTCAGATGCGGCATAAAGTAACATTGGATAGGATTTTCCGTATGCTGTTAAGGAGCACGATGGGCCACAGATTGGATGAGGGGCCAGGTGGCTTCTTGGGCTTGGGTAGCGTAATAAGGGTGCCTTGGCCTACAGCGTCGATGGGAAGGTGGTGCATAAAAGCTGAATTTACTATGAGCGTGATCAGTTTTGAGATAAAAACCAGTGTTACGGGTTAATCGTTAAAATCAGAGTGGTAAGGGTTAATCGTTCTTGCTACATGTACACATTTCTAGCCAAGCACCGCCCATGCTTTGTCTGTGTTGCGTTCGACTGAACCCTGAATTTCCGGAATTCCGGTATAAAGATAACTGTACAAGTAAGCGGTTAGTGGTAGTGTCGGAATTAAAATGATACCACCTCCCTCAACTGGCCGCCGTTCGGCGATCCGTGGCCCCCACGGCCCTCTAAATCCCTGAGGCATAGGTTATTGGGACATGTGGTTGGTGTATGCCTCTAGATGGAGGCTTCCAGGGTTGTTGAGACAGGTGGTTGGTGTATGCCTCTAGATGGAGGCCCCCAAAGATTTGCCAGTTGAGGAAGGTAGTATCATTTTAATTCCGACACTACTACTACCACACAAAATAGGGTCTGAACACCCATTTAGAGACAAGGTATTGACGTGATGTCATGCTTCTAGGGTAACGGGTAAAGAGTAATCGTCCTCCTGGGGACTACGGCGGAGGCGGCCGCACCTCCCACAGGGTCTTCAGAATGCTGAAGGCCAGCTTGTCTATACCCATGGGGACTCCGACAAAGGCGCCCACGCCTCCCACAAGGGTTTGAGAAATGGATCAATGACGAAACTAGATTATTATAGGGAGTTTGTGGACTGTCATGAAACAACAACAAAAAAACCCTAAAAAACTATAAAACTCCCATGCCCCACCTCTTCGGGAGAACCCCCGCATTACGGCTGGCCCTCTCTGGCTGGCCTCTCTCTCTCTCTCTCTCTCTCTCTCTCTCTCTCTCTCTCTCTCTCTCTCTCTCTCTCTCTCTTTCTATCGCTGAGGTTCTTTAGTGGTTCCCTGTTGCTCCTATTTTACATACCATTTCGAACTTGGTACCATCTAGCTTTTTGAGAGATTTGAACCATGGTTTTCTTAATTAAAATTCAGCGCTGTTATCAACTGAGCCAACGTGGAACTGATAATTAGATTACAAATAATGATACTTATTTGTTGTGCAATAATAGCAAACAGATCAATTGGATGGATAACACACTGGTAACTACAAAATTACAGTCTATAATATATGTATACTTACTGACGGTAATCTGTAGGCTTATTCCCTCTGCCCTGTGAAACCGTGAATAATGCATCTGAGATAGTCAATTGGTTATATTATATGTTACACTATCACAGGTTCAATTATCGCCATTAAACTGACAATACTGTTACAAAGATATAGACCTATATATATTCCAGCCGATGTGTGTGTACCGTTACTGTATTATCTCGAAGTGACGTCAAGATCTAGAGTGACTGATAAGCGCAGCAATACAGCAACGTGAGAACACATAACTTATCGGCTATAATTACTAATGCATACATGGTCGAGGTTGGTTCAAATCCTCGTTTTGTGTTATTAGCAAACTTTAAAATCACAGGTTCAAATCCCGCTATTAGCATTTGTGGATAACTCGGCCATTTCTGGTCCGATTTTAAAAAGGTAAAAAGTTTTGAAATTCTCTCTTCATTCCGGTCCGGATCGGTACCAAGAACGACGAGAATGAAGTAATTTAAAGAACTCCCCAGTACCAACTCGGTACAATATAAGCATACACTCTCTTACAATACTGACACGTGTTGCCAGGGAAGATCTAGCATGTGTCCATGCGTGCTACGCGTTCTTACGGACTTAGCCATTTTAAGGAAACCTCTCTCATAGGGCTTTATACACACATACTATCCTATCAAGGGGACATGCTTGGAATGCACCCGGAGCAGTCGTACCATACCCGGCCTAGCTGGGATGGCCTGTACCTGTCTGGCTGATTGGCGCTACATGATCACATGATTCCATGTCTACAATTACTCTTTACCCGCACAGTCACATAAAACCCATGATTGCAGACCACAAACCCTCGTCTGGGCCAAAGTCAAGAATGGTAGTTTATTTAGCCCACCTGCTATGCGTTAACACCCAATTAGACACAGCATCGATAATGGTATACCACGTGTGAACACACAACCATACATTACGTGTAAAGACTCAAAACACTCAACTACGTGTAAACGCTCATCTACAAACAATATTACACACAATGGGCCTGAGCACCTTGTGATCAACCCCACACACATCTGAACACCCATTTAGAGACAAGCATCTGCTATCACATCGACACCATGGACCCCCCACAGGTTCCAGGTACTGATCGCCTTGTGAGCACCACATATAATAGGATCTGAACGCCCATTTAGAGACAGGCATCCACAGTGATATACACCATGATTACTGTTGCACAGCTTCACACTATTACAAAGCAATTCGGCCTTAGAGGCTACTCTAAGGTCACGAAAACCGACCTGCTCCAGATGATCGGACAGGCCTATGCCGAGGAGTTGCAGAAGCGACTCTCCTGAGCAATAAAGACGGGAAGGTTTCCAGCGCTTACCAAAGATGATCCTTGGAAGCAGCGGATACGTGAGCTTCGTCAGTAGGACGGGGAGGTGACTGCTAGCTTGCGAGCTAAGACTGTAGCAAGGCGGATGGCACACCATCCACTGGAGTGCTTACCTCCCCTATGCAGGATCACTAAGTGAGTGATGAGGGGGCCGAGGTCTGAACCCTTAGCCCGGAGCATGAGGCGAGAAGGCGAACACATTCTCGACCAGCGTCTCGGTGAAAGGGAGACAGAGGATGGAGGACACCGGTCAGTATGCTGGACATTCTTCAGAGGTCTAGAAGGAGACCTCACAGGCCAGATCATGCAAAAGATCCAGCAGACTGTCCAGAACACCTTCTACCTCCGCTACACCCATACCTATCACATCCGTCACATCGAAGACGGTAGGGTGATGCTCTTCCACAAGAATGCTCCAGGGAGCCCATGGCTGAACACGATATGAGCAGCTCAGGACTGGGTGGCAGCAAGAGAGCAAGCCCGCCTGGACACAAACAATATCGATCGACCCAACACCAAGTGGGTTTTCGTCCGATCAATCAATGTTGAGGTCAGGGCTGTCATCGACCGCCAACCTCTGCTTGGGACAGGCCCGCTCCCAGACTGGCTACGACCGAAGAAGAGTATGACTGCCCTAAACACCTACAGGGACACCATGTGGCATGGGTGCCCACAAGACCAGCGAGGTGAGGATGCCAAACAAAGATACCGCAAGACAGTCCTTAGAGAGGAGAAGCTGAGAGCATCTGGATGCACGCTTGTGGTACAGTGGGAGTGCTGTATAAAACGCTGTCCAAGTGTCCCTAAACGAGTTCGGACTGTCCCATACCCACACTTCATATTTTACGACTTCGAAGCCCTCCTAGATTGTATCAAGACTCATCCTAAGGGGACTCACGATCGAAAGTACTCACATACCTATCTCTGTGTCAGTTGGCTGCTCCTTAGATGGCGCCACAAGCGAGCCCACTCACCTCTGCAATCCTGACCCCAAAGAACTGATCAGGGAGTTCATGCTGGTGATCCAATGGCGAGTATATCTAATCCGGACAAGGGTTAGGGCACAGTACATACCGGCTGACCTTGACAAGCTCCCAAAGCATCAGCAGCGACTGATCAACGAGTGGTGTGACCAAGTGCCTGTACTGGGGTTCAACTCTGGGCAGTATGACCTGAACCTCATCAAGAAGTACTTTGTCGATGAGCTGACTGACAGTACCGGTACAGTGAAAGTCACCAAGAAGGCTAGTCAGACCATGTTCCTCATAACACCTGAGCTACGGTTTCTCGATGTGCTGAATTACCTCGGCCCAGGAATCTCATACGAGGTATGGGGCAAAGCTTACGGGTGTACACAACAGAAGAGCTGGTTCCTGTATGAATGGTTTGACACACACGAGAAGCTCAACTATCCATGGCTTACTGACTACTCAGCATAGACATCTAAGCTCAAGGGTGGCTACCTCTTGACGTGATCAGAGTGGGAACAGTGTAACCAGACATTCAGTGGGCATGGAATGTGGACATTCGCCGACTTGCTGCGATATTACAACAACCTGGACGTCAGTCAATTCATCGAAGTCCTAGAGCGGATGCGGGAGTTCTACACAGAACGAGAAATAGACATCCTCAAGGACATGGTGTCTCTCCCAGGTGTGTCACTGCAGTACCTCCTACGTGGAACCACTCAGCACATGCCGGATGTTAGCCTCTATTCACCATGCAAGGAAGCCTATGAGATGCTGAAGGGTGCTGTTGTTGGAGGTCCCAGCATCGTGTTCACCAGATACCACGAGGCCGGTGTGACTCGAATCCGCCAGAGTGACCGTGTCTGCCAACGTCTACTCGGCTACGATGCAAATGCTCTGTACCTGTCAACGATGGCCAAAGAGATGCCATGTGCTAAGGAGACAGTGTGCCATTGGTCCAGTGCTAGTGGGGTAGCTAGCTTTAAGGAGGCTCGCCTAGCAGACAGCTGGTTTGGGTTTGCGGAGGTGGATATAGAGGTCCCCAAGGCTCTGTGGGCAAAGTTCGAGGAAATGCCTCCTCTCTTCTATAACGGTAGAGACAATCTCTTCTGAGATGCTGGCATATCTAGGGCGAACAGGGAGGAATTGTCCCACCATCCAGAAGCTGGTCAATGCCCTCTCTTGCAAGAAGCGGCTGCTGTACGCCCCGACACTCAAGTGGTATATAACCCATGGCCTGGAGATCACTGCTGTATACCATACCATAGACTATGAGGCCAAGCGCCCAATCGAGTGGTTCGTGGAGAATGTTACGGAGGCACGCTGCTCGGGAGATGTAGATAAGAGCAAAGCACTTTTGGCAGATCTCTTCAAACTCCTCGGTAGCAGTGCCTACGGGAAGCTCATCGAGGCCCTAGAACGCCATAGCAACACCAGCTTCACGAAGGATGAATGTGTGGTAGATAAGGCCCTGCATAGTGCATGGTTCGAAGATCTCGAGGAGATCGGTGAGTCATACGAGCTCCAGAATCGCAAGCTGAGAATCACAATTCGAAGGCCCTTCCAGGTGGGGATAGCTGTTTATGAGCTCGCGAAGCTGCAAATGCTGGAGTTCTACTATGACTTCCTCGATCGCTACATGGCTCGTGACAGCTTCGAATACCTGCAGATTGACACTGACTCCGCGTATATTGCTATAGCAGGCTCCATCCTCGATGACGTCATTCGCCCTGAGATGCGAGCAGAGTACCAGGCTCATAAGCGGGACTGGCTAGCTTGGGACAAATGGTCTGGATGGACTCTGGGTCTGTTCAAGCTCGAGTTCGAAGGTTCTCGTGGTATCGCTCTCTGCTCCAAACGCACTACCTGGAGAGCGCAGCTGCAAGTAAGTGCTCGGCTAAGGGAATGGCAAAGTGTCAGAATGTGGTCTCTTGGCAGAGGTGCTACAGCGACCTACATGGCGGGTGGACAGAGCTAAAAACCGATGCCTACGCATGCACAACTAGGGTATGGTGATATATGAGCAGGAAAACTCGGACTCTCCGCTTACTATGATAAGTGCCATGTGCTGCCAGATGGTGTCCATACCGAGCCCATCGAGTATCATGTTAGAACCTTAGGTGGTGGTAGCTGTGTGTCTGCAGGGACTAGCTCAAGCTCTTTTATGACAAATGGTCGCCTAGGCACTCCGTGCTGGCGTGCCAGGTAGTACAGTGTAGGACGCCCCTCCACCTCCACATACCTGTCAAGCCTGTGAACATCTATCGACCAGTTAGGATCTGTTGCACGCCGTCGACCACCTTCCAGCTCACCAGGCCCATACAGGTACCGAACCAGAGCATCAGGTTGTAGGCACTCCTTTCCCTTGTTCACTCCTCTAGTGCTGTGACCAGCAGAGTGTCTGATAGCCTCTACCAGCTTCTTCCTGATTAGCCTAGTAACCTCGGCATTGGATCTCTCCACCACAGCAGGCAGCCCTCTCACCCATACTCTAGAACGTTCACTCAGCGTGGCCATTTCCTGGGCGTATTGGTGTGGGAACAGTCTCTCGGCCAGTGTCCGATTCCACCACTCAACGATAGCCTGGGCACAGTGATGCCCTACCTCGCCTCGCCTAACTGCCACACGGTGTTTCCGCATGAGGGCTGCAGTCTCACCTCTGAACTCCTTACCCTCATCCACCTGCAACAATTCCGGAGGGGATTTTCCAAAGCCTCGTAGACACCCTGGAATGCCTGGGCCACCTGGCCAGCTGACTTGTCTGTGAGTGATACTGCCACCTTGTACCTGCTGGCGACATCGACGATGGTGAGGGCATACTTGTAGGTCTAACGACCAACTGAGTCATGTGGAAGGAATAGAACATCTGCCTGGTGAACTCGTTCAAGACAGTTTCCTCGAAATGGGCATGCCTGATGTGCCGTGGACGAGGTCTGTATGTCTGTATAGCCACTGGCTAACTGTCTCCAATGCGAAGTTGTGGCCCTTGTGATGTGTAGCCTCGAGTAGTTGAGGGGGCTCACGGTAATATCCACCAGGCTGATAGTAGAGTTCCTCAAGAAAGACGGTTGATAAACTCCCGGGTTTCATCACTGACATCCACTCCCGTCCTGTCACGCATGGCCTGGGTGAACTCTAAACAGACGAACAGAAAGCCGTCATTCATTCAACCATCACTGAAGACCTCCTCAAACACCTCCATACACTGGTGTCTAATCTCTGCTGGATCCTCACTGAACAGTAGTTTATCGACCAACCATCGGAAGTTAAAGGAACTTGACCATGTCGTACAGAGACACCATCCTTATATAGTATGGCTTAAATGTTCAGTGGCCCAGATGGCCGCGAGTGCTATGGCAATGTATGGTAGCCAAGGGCCTGTGACTCCGAAGAACATACCTACTCCTGAGGCGATGGCTGGTATGGCTTCAGAAATCTTCTCCACACCATGGAGAGCATTGTTGGCGATCTTGCGGACCATCTCGCCAGCCTTCATTGTGAACATAGTGATCAGAGCCCCAACTGCTGCCAACAGACCGATAGAACCTTTTACATAAGTGCGATAGATTCCTTTCGCTCTGTGTACTAGCTTGCAGGATTCAGGCTCTACATCATCATACTCACCACTGACATCGTAGTCTGCATCATAATCCTCCTCATCATAGTCCGCCTCATAGTCCTCATCATCTATATCCTCGACTGGATCAGCCTCTGGTTCATACATCGCTCTGGAGATCCGTCGCTGTGGCAACTATATAGTAGCTTTAAACTGTAGTCTATAGCATGGCATCCACAATCTTGAATGCGGGCGTGTTTTCCTTAGTGAACTGTGAACTGGGGACTCAGCTTCGCCGACAAGAAGGCGGCAGAGGTCGAGCATGAGCGTCATAACCAGGCGATGGAGAAGCTGTCTAAGGAGAAGTTTGAGTACAGCAAAGCACCCGAGCATATGCACCAGAGGGAGGCACGCCGACGACCACTCCGAGCTCAGGCCAATCAGAGCATCAAAGAGGCAGATAAGAGTCTCGATGAGTACTATGAGGCTGTAAAGCTCGACTATGAAGCATCGAGAGGTCAGATGACAGCAAAGCATATAGTAGTGGTGGCAGCTGCAGCTGTGGCGACAGGAGTCATGCTCTATGCACGCTCAAGCTGAATACCTGATGTGTTCGACATGCATACCTTAGCATAGCCAAAGTAAAGTACCATCACACCTAAGGAGCGAGTCACAGCTATGAGGTTTCCGATGTTGAAGCTGAGCTGGTTGCACTGATTAGGTGGGATGTCCCTGCCCCCGAGGTGGTGACGGCCCTCGAGTACCGACTTGAGGTCGTCGCTTTCACTGGTTAGTCGCAGAAGTGCATATGACTTAGTTTTCTGTCTGTAGAGTTGGCAATCAGCCAGCTCGCATACCTCACCAAGAACATTGGTCAAAGCAACCACAAGCTTGAAGTCATCTAGCTTATCCACCTGCTGGATGGCTCCTCCCTTCTGAACCAGGACCACAACAGTGACACAGTTCGATGCACCACGATGCAATGTCAGCTCTACCCATTGGTTGGCTGGTGTTCTCGCTCCACACGCATGATCCGCTATTTGGAACCCATTTGCTTCAGCTCATGGTCATTCTCGTCATGCCAGACATGAAGTCTTGGAGCATTCATCGTCGCATCTGCTAGCTTCTCAGGGTATACCCGTAGGAACAGCCTATCCTGCATGGCAGGCGGATTCACGTGTGTGTTCTCGAGGAGGGTTAAGAGTGGAACTGCCACAGGCTTCTCGACACCTGCCCATAGTTAGAATTCCATGAACCGCTCATTGCACCCCACAGCATAGTACCCCTTTCCCTTTGCATAGAAGGTTGGTCCATGAGCCAGCGGACCTATGACTCGGTACTCATTGTTCACATAGGTGGTGTCCACGGTGCTGTTTCTCTGCACAATCTCCCACCTGTTCAGAACCTGCAGGAGCTCTACCGTCTGTTCTATTGTGCTATGAACCTTGAACTCGAGTGCCATGCTCTTGATCTCGTGGATCTGTGCTGAGATTGCAAAGTCAATGTACTTCCCAGCAGAGGCCAATGGGTCCTCATCGTGTATACTGGGTCAAATGACCGTCAGGCAGCGATGTCGCGGGTTCAATGGCCCCATCTGGATGTTGCACATACTGCAGCATGTTTAAGGTCTGGGTATACAGAGGTTTTAAACGGCTGCCATGATTGGTAAAGTTCTCCAGCAGATTGTCTATAGGCAGCAGGACAAGTCGGCACGACAGTCACAGCCATGGCGTGCACTGTCCCACTGTGACAGGGTCCGACGACTGCTTCGTGATATCAACATTATCCACGAGCGAGCCAAGGGCACACCTCCATCTGATGCTGAGATGCTGGTCGCCATAGAGGAAGGAGCGCCAGCTGGTAGTACAAAAGAACTCCTGACTTAGATACTCTACCAGAAGTTTGACAGCACCCATGGCAGGGCACTCAGCCTACCTGGGGCCCAAGCCAACAATCCTGTTATTCTAACTCTCCAAAAGGGCCAGGGTCGAACCCAAAGATCTACTGATGGTCTGGAAATGGGCTGCCATATTTAGCAACCATAGCCAGGAAGAGCGAGAGATGCTGGATAGACTCCAGTCTGGGGCAAATAACTACTTCAGGGAGGAGGTCAGTGCCGCTGTAGTGGAGAGCCACTTCACCGATCATGCATAAGGTACTCAGGAGGGGGTCACTGTTGGCTGCCAGGAGGCTGTTGAGCACATCTTCAACGAAACAGGGCGCAGGAGACTGGCCAGTAATCTGCCAGCATTTACGAAATTCCCAGAGAACTACCAGGACTACCTCATCTAATCCCCTTGCAAGTCAGATGCTAGCACGCATGGCTAAAGTGGGTCTTCCATGAGAAGTTCCAGATGAAGGACAAGGACCCTCAGTGGGTAGAGTCTGAGTGACAATACGGAACTGATGAGGTAGCTTCTGACGAAGTTCCTCAAGCTTCTGACAAAGGTCCTCAAGCATCTGACGAAGTAGTGGAGACCACGGACGAAGGTCCTCAGCCTTCTGATGAATAAAAAACATGTTGTTGCAGCTGCAACAGGCTGTCAGCGATGACACGTATAGCATGCTAGTTTCCTGGCTGGATTCAGCTTGTAGGTGAAGGTCTGCACCTTTTTCAGAGATGGCTTGAAGTGTGACAGCGCACCTGTCTCCTTGTTGCTGAAGATGAAGTGGTACAGATCAGCTGCCCTCTGTACACCTGCGATAAAGTCCACTTTGATCTCTTTGAGCGTTAGGCTGTCGTATATGGTCTCGAGCAGGGCACGTCCACATTTGGAGCTGAAGTATAGCAACCGGGCATTGTGGCGGATGTCCGGTGAGATCTCGCGGGTGTAGTTCTGAAAGAGAATGAAGACAGTTATCTTTGTGTGCCAGATGGACCTGGTGATGTTGCTGAGGTAGGTGACTGTTTACTGGTCCATTGCATGGTCATCGATAACTAGAACCAGTGGTTCTGTCAGTCGGGCTGCCAGCAGCTTCTCCATCAGTGCTTGCAGGTTCTGCGTCTTGGTGATTGGGCTATTGTACCATTGATCATTACTGTCAACTGCCTCAGCGGCGGAGTCAGACACCAGAAGGATGTATTGAGAGTGTAGATGTTCGGCCAGGAGAGCCCGCAACAAGATGTTTTTCCCGTGTCCTGATGGGGCAATGATCAGCACCACCTGGCCAGCATCGGCCAGCCTACTGTTGAATGGAACAGACATGCGTGCAGAGGATGGTTAGCACTTGGTCGGCGGTAGCCTCGTCTATATCTGGGAGACTAAACGGCAGTACTTCCTGCACCAGCTCTTTCACCTGCAGAGCGGGGAATCCTGCACCTCTGGCGGATACGAAGAATGCGATGGAGGCATCAAGCATGAAATCCCAGAAGCAGCTGAAAAGATAGCGTAGAGGGCCTGTGTCAGCACCCACAGTGTCTAGTACATCCAGTATCTGTATGATACATGCACGGGAACCCATGACTATCCTGGGGTCTTAAACAGCAAACCAAAGAACCCTGACTTCTTCACCTCTGGTAGCGGGAGGCTGGTGGTCGCACCTTTTTGCCATCGACAGTGATATTGCTCAGGCCGAGGGTGCCTATCTTGAGATTATCTCCATCCTGTCGGAATGAGCTCTGTGGTTTCAGGAGATCCTTAACCAGGTCCTGTGCAAAGGACTCAGCCATAGCCTTGATGGCTCCAACCTCATCGACTCCGAGCATACCTCGCATCGTCGCCCTCTCCTTGATGCCCATCCCCTTGTATACAGTCTTGGCCTTGTTAATGGCCAATTGTCCTACCGTATTAGTGTTCCCGATGCGATCTCAGGCTGGGATGGTACCTCAGATCTCCCGCGGGTCTCCCTTCTCATCGAAGTCTAGGAAGTAGATAGGGGCAACGGTGTCCTCTGAACCGAGGCATGCCTCGCCCAAGTGAGCAAGATCACCTAGCTATTTGCTTTCTAGGTCTGTGAGTGACAGAGTCATAGTGCTATGTACAGACAGTTTAAACCTACTAGTCATACCCCCAGCGAAATAGTTGGGCATAGGAGGACCACGCGTTCGGCCAAGGGAATAGGTAGCAGTGCTCAGGGTACTGGCCCTCTCTGCAGGGGCACACCTTGTGGGCGGTCCACCATTCCCAGGCATTGGCAATCCTCAGTCCGCGTGCTCGACTATGGGCTACACACACACCCTCTGGCACGCCATGCCTCATATGCTGCAGGGGTCTCGTGATCCATCTCTCACTCTTCAGAGGTTTTAAACGTAGGCGACGATGATCTCAGCCTTTGCACTCATTGCTAGCACTAGAACCGCGGCCTCCATTAGTGTAACATGTTCACCCATGATCTTGGCAGCAACAGTGTAGGAGGCACCACTGAGGGTGATCTTTGGGATGGGGTGAGTTATTCCGAGACAGTGCCTAGCCACCCCACTCACCACTGTAGTGAGGACAGCCACATTGGCGGCAGGAAGAACCCCATTTCCCCCTGTCATCTTCACTATGGCCACATTCCCCTGTCGAGAGAGCTAATAAGCTCCTCCCAGTCTGCGTCTGCCAGGTACCCGGGTTGGTACTCAGGAATATTCATCTCTCTATTGAGACATCTTAAACATGTGCGGGATCACACTATGTGAGAAGTACTATGATGTCTTCCAGAGGGAGTTGAAGGACTACAAGAAAAAACACCAGATGAGCTCGCTCAGCTCTCCAGTGCTGAGCTGACAGAGAAGCTGACAGCTGTGATCCTCTATCTAGGATTTGGTACGGGACAGATCTGCTTCCTCAAATACCTTATCATGGGCGGGAGTATCGTCGAGCAGCTCCTGCGAGCTAAAGGTTTCTACAAGGATCGGGAGTATCTGTCAGATGTGTTCCAGCTGTTGCAGACCAGCATGACCTCACCGGACTCAGAGCTGAACAAGGCTCTGCGATACTACAAGCTGGAAAAATCCAGGCAGAACCCTCCAGCCCTGGGATGTGCATGTTGGCAGCGTGTATATGGACTGTAGGGCATGCCAAGCTGGTTCAGTGTCTCACAGTGGTCCCCACTGCTACTGTAGAGAGTCAGGAAGGTCCTATAGATGATTTGCTAGTGGCGAAGTAGGGTGATCCCGAGCGCCACGATAGCTAGGCCTGACGACACTCGTGGAGCTGCCACGGGAAGCGGTGTCATGTCGACTGGCTGCAGTGTCAGGGTCGGAATGCCTGGAGCTGCCATGTCGACTGGCTGCAGTGTCAGGGTCGGAACGACTGTATGGCCCGTACTATGCGTAGGTGCGTTGATGTCAATGTTGAAGCCGAAGTGGACACCAGGAGAACTCCCTCGACTAACATGTTGTTATAGCCCCTGACTTGGCAGTCCTCGATGTTCACGATCATGTTGCTCGGAATCAACCGTAGGTATTGTGAAATAGCAAAGTCAAGTTTACGACAGGCCTTCTGCAACCTCTGCTGGAACTTAGCAATAAGACTACTGGGGTCTGCCACGATGATCATATCCTCAACGAGACTGATGAACATGGCCTGGACCTCTGCTCCGCTGACACCATCTATGGAATGCCACAGCTGGATCTGTGCTGTAAGGAGGCAGTAGCATAGTGCTTCCAGGGACTGGTTGATCCGAGTGATCCCTGCTGGTGTGAGGCCTGAGGTGGTGTGTGGGAAAAGTACTTCCACACATCTGCAAGCCAGTGATGTGCATATTTTGCACCAGCGCTCCAGTGTCGGAGTCTGGATCGAACGAGAATGTCGCTCTCTTCCAATGGCCTACTCATCGGGGTGTTCGATATGGGAATCCTGAGTAGTCATGTCTCGGGCCACCATACATAACCCCTAGACCGCTGTTGTCACCACCATGCCACCGATAGTCTGGGTGAGCGCTGAACTCTCTCTGTAGTCTGCTGGCCGCTGAGACGCTATGACTGTTGAGCTGTGGGTCGAAGTCGTTTGTATCAGGGATGCTTTCACAAAGCTCATGGAGGATTCGTCACACCATGAAGTACACATGGAATCTGTGACAGCTGGCGATGAGCACAGCTTGAGGAGTACCAGAATAGGAGTGAAGCAGGGTGGAACTTACTCCACATCCTACCGTGGCACACCACATGGCAAAGTTCAGCTGCTGATTCCAGTATGAGAGGCTTGGAGCAGCCATCCAAGTATGAGCTTGCTTTGCATCCTTGATGGTGATGGGGCGGTTGGTCAGCGGTCATGAGTTGACGGAGAAGCTGGTTTGGGACTGTGATTGAGAACGGTGTTAGCTCTGGTACATCATCCAGTAGACCAGTCTCAGGCTGGTGAAGGGTGTACCCAGGAGGGGCGGTTGGCTCCAGATGACTGTCGTGAGGTTCAGTGGGAAGGCCATCTATACTGGTGTTCTTCAAGCTACTGTACCGGCAGCACACTATTTGTAGTCGTCTCGACTCCAGAGACCAGCGAGGTGACCTCGCCGTAACATCTCAGTATTTTTAGCTCCTCCCTCCATATCAACCCGCCCACTGGAGTCTTTGAGGTATTGCTTTCGCACTTTAGGTTTCTCCATGCAGTACAATATATGGTGGTACTCTTCATCAGTGACCTGGCCATCCTCGAGAGCTTTGCTGACAGACTCGTCAATAGTCTGTAGCATATTCTGTGCCAATGTCACATACTTAGCATGCTTCTCCAGCCTCCTTATGATCTGCGCTGCCCCACCGCCAAGCCTGCAGCCACAATCACACCCGCAGCAATGGTTGTATGCACGAGAACGTTTTAGGCTATCTTACTTCGCCTGCACATTCTGCTGTACTTTTCAACCTCATGGACGAGATTCTGCCTGATCGCATCTATCTGCTGGAGTCGCCAGCCGTGGATGGTACTGCCCTCGTCAGCTGCCAGGGATGGGTATAGTTCTGGTTGCTTCCACCACTCTGATTTTGCCATAGTATACCTGGAGATTAAACCTGCATCACCTGCAGAATCTGCTCATGAGTCATAGAATGGTTCATTTTGGAGAGCCTGGCGAACCATCCCAGCTTGCTGGTGTCGAGACAGACGTCTCTTAGACAGCGGGCATCCAACACTATGTCAGGTGTCAGTAGCTTTCTGAGACGTGACATCTGGAATGTCACCTTATGACCAAGATAGTAGGTCCGCCGCTGGATGGCTTTCTTGGTCTTACACTTCTGCGCCATCTCCTCTTCCCACGGTATGACATCTGGCCCATCCTTGTCTGCGACATCGTCGTATGTGAACACATCTGGCTCATCATTGTATGTGAAGACATCAGGCTCATCGTCTGTCAAGACTCTTGCGTCCCGCATAATCTCCTCCAGGATGGCCTGCCAGTATCGGGAACCTTCGCTGTTCCTTCGCCTCCTTGCAATGCTGGCAGCCTGTTGATACTAACTCTCCTGCTGTAGTCGCTCTCCTTCTTGTTGACAGATCTGTTGCTGTGCGAGCATCTGTGCAGCCTTTGGGCAACCCTCTATTGGGTTCATCATCTCGGCAAAGGTCAGATATTCCTGGTATGATATCATGTTGTCGTCAGGTCAATGAGTAATAAGAGGGCGTAATAAATGGGCGTCTGGTATCCCATCCATGCTGGCATATATGTTAATGGAGGGGCTGTCAAACAGGTGATTTACAGGTGTGAACAGGCTAGGACAGATAGCTTTCCATAGGTTGCTGTTGACACCTGGGATATACTCTATCATGTCCCGGCCGACTTCTACCAGTGAGCTGATGTGTGCACTACCTGGAGGTTGATGTAGCACATCGGCGTGTATGTATGTTGTGCCCCACTGGGGCACCTTGAAGAGGACCCATTCTACACAGTACTGTACTACCCGTCTCCCCTCTAGAGAGGGTGAGATTACGTTCTCACCACCGGAGAGCAGCAGTCGGACAATCGGCATGGTTATATCTCCTGTTTAAACCCCTCCTATAGCGTGCTATGGAACCCATATTTGCCCACTCGACTGGTCTTGCTGACCCGACAGATGTGTATGCAGTTGATGCTGCCAAGGTAGAAGAGAGTGATGGCAAGTCATTTGCCCTACAGTACGAGGCAAATGCAAAGGCATTCTCCATCCACCCCATTGGTGGTGATGAGGTGGAGCTGCTCACAGACCTCAAGGATGTGTTGAAGGAGCACCTGGGTCGCAACATAGATGGCCACAAGATCGTGTTTCGGTACAATTTCCCGAAGAGGAGGCACATCCTTGAGCCGTTGATTGAGCTCTCGGATACAGAGGTGGCAGACATCAACACCCTAAATAAAGACCTCAGCCTTTATCTGGTCAAAACCTATTCGAGCGGTGCCCAGACGATGACCCATGATGGTCTGCTATTGACCCTGGCAAAAAACCTGCAGTTCATATTTGAGAAGAATGAAGTGTGGTACCGCGCTGGACCTGGTGGTGACTGGCAAACATGGTTACCACTATATAGTCCTCCTGCAGTCATTGACATAAAGGTTACTCCCCTCTCCACTGTTGTGAAAAGGGATGGGACAGTTTGAAAGCTCTACAATCTGGGATCATCCTTCCTCACCTACATAGGTGAAGGTGTCTCACTGACGAGGGTGGGTCACCGGATCGGGGTTACAGGTGGAAAGCTCCTGCTGCATCTTCCATTCGATGGACCAGAAGAAGCCTCCAGGTGTGTCATATGTCTATAAAGCCAAGGGTGCTGTTAAACTGCTTCAGCAAGTCAGACTCACTATCCTGCAAACGACTCATATAGTCCTAGACCTCCGTTTCTTAGCCAGCGGCAGAGTGAAGCAGCTAGCCACTGCTTCTGAGGGGATGAAGATCACTATCTATCCGGATGGAACAGGGCTCGATCTGGCACAGATATTTCTCGAGGGGTTCACTCTGTTCAGTTTAACTCTTCATATATAGCCATGATTCTCATCATACTGCTCGTGCTGGCGTCTACAGCAGTGGCACAGGGCGCTGAGACTGCGGAGAAACATTTATGACCGCTTTCACCCACGTTAAGAGATCGAGTCTGTCTGCCACTTCTATGGGGTGGAGAGGGGAGGACGTGGTTGTCTGCTGGAGATCCCTGCTCAGCACTGGATTCTCTGCATAACATGTGAACATGCCAGAGTCTGGCATGGTGCAAATGCTAATCACTTTAGCAACCTACCAGGTGAGCGTTATCAAGGTTGTTGGAAGACACTATGGGTGGTCCCATCATGCCGATGCGACTCTGGCAGAGACTACGTGTTTGTCTGAGCCTACACAGAAGAGAGAGAGAGAGAGAGAGAGAGAGAGAGAGAGAGAGAGAGAGGGAGGGGCCGGCCCTTCTGGTGTGGTTGCTCACAAGGCGATCAGTGATGCATATCACTGTGGAGGCTTGTCTCCAAATGGCGTTCATACCCTATTATGTGTGTTAGTAGTAGTGTCGGAATTAAAATGATACTACCTCCCTCAACTGGCAGCCGTTCAGCGATCCGTGGTGGCCCCACCACCCTCTCAATCCATGGGGGCCTCCTTTTAGAGGCATACACCTACCACCTGTCTCAACAACACTGCGGGGTCTCCATATAGAGGCATACACCAACCACATGTCTCAACAACCTATACCCCAGGGGTTGAGAGGGCGGTGGGGGCCACGGATTGCCGAACGGCGGCCAGTTGAGGGAGGTGGTATCATTTTAATTCCGACACTACTACCCGGTTGGATATTTTGAAACTAATTTTACTGTTTACTCAGCCAAATTAGTTTCAAAATATTCAACCGAAAGTTGATGAAATAGTAACTCCATCAAAACACATACAATTCATACATTTGACGGTCATCTTCAAATCCATGACGCAGTATTGTCTGCCAATTATGATCGTGACGTCAACCTATATGTGACACAATTGATAATGACGTAATACATGAGTCATCCATTGCTAGATGAAGTGTTTAGTGCCAAAGAGTTCTACAATGCTATCCACCTTTTGGCTATAGCTCTTCAGGATTTGGTGCAAAGATCGAGTTTGCGAAGCTATTGTGAACGCTGATTGGTCAATATTGCAGAATGTTCTGCCACCTTTCCTCAAGCAGCGCGCACGGCCAATGATGTTCTTCTGGTTTGTTGAACAACAACATGTTTTGTCTGGTTTGTGGCGGGCACAGCATACTAACAATGGAAATAGCAAACCAAAACATCTGCGATCTGTATACTGTAAACATTTTTTGCAAAAAACATTTTCGCGGCAAAGGTCGGCCATGCGCGCTATGCTTGGCTGGTCACGTGGGGACAATAGATTCACCTGAGGTAGGTAATCGGACACGTGGCAATTATGGATATTTGTCCCGTAAGAAATAGAAATAAGACTAGATGAAGAGAAATGCTTTTATGTTCCCTTATGACCATGTTCTTGAGACGCGTAGATTACGCCAGACACCACATTGAGGGAGATACGTTCTGTAGATCCTAAATCATTCGCAAGAGTATTCTAAATAGCAGTCTCAGCAGAATTGTAATTGCCATGTTTAAATGGCCGGGATAAGCCAGTGTCAAACTTTTATGGACAGTCCATATATCATTAATGGATTGTGTATATAAAATAACCTT
Organism: Chaetoderma sp. LZ-2023a; assembly: GCA_034401795.1. Classification (NCBI taxonomy): domain Eukaryota; kingdom Metazoa; phylum Mollusca; class Caudofoveata; order Chaetodermatida; family Chaetodermatidae; genus Chaetoderma; species Chaetoderma sp. LZ-2023a. Next base: position 35,025,620 of record CM067359.1, read on the forward strand.
ATCTCTATAACATTGATATCTAGGGAGAACGCGAGAGCCATTGACATGCGCGTTGTTTATTGTTGGACGGGATTTCTTCCTCTTAGAATGGACAATAGCAACATATCATTCTTTAGTTTTTCCAGTGATATACATTGACGATTGTGATTACGATAGCAAATATTGCAACAGGAGAAATGATTATTACAACAATGACAGAGTGGACGACGACGACGGTATGGCAGTGATGGGGATCTACAACTGACAGCTGGTTTTATCTGGGCTTTTGGGACATCCATCACACAGGAGGATGAGGAGGAGAGGAGGAGGAGGAGGAGGAAGAGGAGGAGGGGAGGAGTTGGAGGAGGAGAAAGAGGAGGAGGATAGTGAGGAGAAAGAGGAGGAGGATGTGGAGGTGAAGAAGGAGGGGAGGAGGAGGGGGCATGTGGATGAGGACGAGGAAGATGAGGAGGAGGAAGAGGAGGAGGAGGAGGAAGAGGAAGAGGAAGGGGAGGAGGAGGAGGACGGGGAGGCTGGGCGGAGGAGGAGGAGGTGGATGAGGAGGAGGAGGAGGAGGAGGGAGAGGATGAGGAGGAGGATGAAGAGGAGGAAATGGAGGGTAAGGACGGTGAGGAGGAGGAGGAGGTGGAAGGGGAAGAGTAGGAGAAGAAGGAGGAGCAGGAGGAGGGGAGGAGGAGGAGATGCAGAAGAAGGTGGAGGAGGATGAGGAGGAGGGGAGGAAGGGGAGGAGTATGGGTGGGAGGAAGAGGAGGAGGAGGAGGAGGAGCTTGGAGGAGGGAGGAAGAAGAGGTGGTCGAGGATGAGGAGGAAAAGGAGGAGGAAGAGGATGAGGAGAAGGAGAAAGCGGAGGAGGGGGAAGGGGAAGAGATCTAGGAGGAGAACGAGAAGGAGGAGAAAGAAGAGGAGGATGAGGAGGAGCTGGAGGAGGAGGATGAGGAGGATGAGGAGGGGACGAGGAGGGAGAGGAGGGGGGAGCTGGGGAGAGGGAGGAAGAGGAGGGTAGAGAGGAGACAAAGAAGAAGAAGAAGAGGGGAAGAAGAAGAAGAGGGGAAGAAAAATAAGAAAAATTATGACAACATCGACGATTTCACGAAACCAATAACCGTAATGAAAACACAAATTACTTAGTAATACCACAGCAACACGGATTGACAATCACCATAGCTAGAATTAAACATCAAGAGTAGCTATAACATCAATAATAAATGCTACGTAACAACAATGCCGCCACGACCACTGACGCCGCCGTTGACGACGACGACGATGACAACGCCGACAACAATGCTACATGAATGCTCTCTAAGACTGAAAATATGTTACTGTCATACTAAGATCATCTTGAAATGTTGTTTTTGTTATGAACGCAATGCCGGTCCAAGATGGACAATAATTCAAGCAAATGAAAAATTAAAGGCTCTGAAATTAGCAATTTAAAACTGACCAATATTTAGTGATTGACAGCCACATCAAGATAAACTTGCATATTTCCAATTGCAATAGTTACCATTCTGAAATGATGCCTGCTGGAAATTGTCGTTTGTTTTGGTTATTATTTCGCCACTTTGTTAACTAAAGTAGTAATATAATGGGAGTTTCGGACCACTTTCGAACCACCCAGCTGCCAGAGAGTTTCAGACCACCTAGCTGCCAGAGAGTCTGGGACCACACCCTATAGATCGGATCCCTCCGGACCACACACCTATAGAGCACAAGCCTATGGACCACGCCTCTGGCCTACCCTGATGGGCTACACGACTGATCCCGGGCTGGGGGTTGGGGTGGTGATCCGCAGGATCCGCTGGGTTTACCCCCACCAGGTCATCACCTATTAGAGAAACGCAACTGTATATGTACCACACGCCAATCATGGATGTTCTATATGAAATGGGATTCGATATTGATGACGCTCTTGACCGAGTAATGGAGGAGGACGACACGAACATGGGTGAGGAGTGGCGATGCTGGGAGGCAAAACGTGAGCATCAAAATAGGATCGATTATGAGTTAGAATATTATAGGGAGTTTTTAGAAATTCATGAACCTGGATTGTGTTACATATATGATATCCCCCTGATGGATGATGAGTTAGCATTTTATGGACAACTCGTTGAGGAAGGCGTCATCGATGAGTACAATGAGGATGTGGTACCTGCACTGCAGGTGGAGGTAGTTCAACACGTTGGGGAAGATGAGGAAGATGACCATGAGGGTTATGAGTCTGATGAGGAGCCCGATGAGGAGATAGCCGCTGTGGTTTAAACCATGTTACGCTGACAGCTAAAGAATGTAATTTCACAACCAATTGCCAGGGTTGCTCGAATAATATACGGAGAGGGTATCACCTAATAGGATATATTGGTGAAACTCACCCCAACTATCGCGGAAAACCTCACAGTTAGAATCAAACCCAACAGGAATATCGCGATAACAGGTGTGATGATCCCATCCAGTTAGAACAAGAATATCTCGATCAGACTGCTCAAACAAACACGTAGTCATGACCGGTGTCACATCGACATGAAGGGATTATGCACAGGCCTTTCCAGCTAACTTGGCAACGCTCACTTGGCAGAATGCTAAAGTTCCTACCATCTGCACCATGGCAGACTCTAGTATGTTCACATGTGACACAGAGGATCTGGTGCTGTCTTGGCTGAGACAACCCCGCCCCACCCTCTCCACGCCATAGAAGTGGCAGACAGACTCTATCTCCTCATGTGGTTGAAAGCAGCCACGACTATTTTTCAATAAATGGTCGAGGAAGGGATTGTTCATCTCGGAAGTGGGCCCACTTAGCATCGAACAAATTGGCTCTCTGTGAGGCACCTACCGTGGGTATGGGCAACAGTAGAACCAACATCTTGGGCCTGTATATGGTGGGTTAAACCAAACAGGGTGAACCCCTCGAGAAATGTCTGTGTCAGATCGAGTCCTGTGCTGCCCTAGATGCCGATCTTCATCACACCAGGGCGGGTCCTAATGGCTTCACTTCACCACCAGCTAGAAGGCGCTGTTCTAGCAAAATATGGGTTGTCTGTGGACTTGTGAGGCCGACACGCTCGAGTAGTTTTACAGAGCCCTTCACCTTCGAGGAGTGTGACACACCCTCTATCCGCAAGAAGCCCTTCTGAATAGTGATGGCTTCCTCTGGTCCATCAAAAGGGCAGCGCAGCAGGAGCTTTCCTCCAGTGATCCCAACCATATGACCCACCACAGCTAATTTGCACCACCCTGTCCTATAAAGGTAAGGAAGGATGACCCATGGTTATGGAACTTCCGGACCATACCATCCTTTTTCACAATGGTGGAGAGTGGGGTGACTTCAAGGGCGATTACAGCTGGGGCCTATATAGTGGCAACCATGGTTCCCACTCACCTTCGCGGCCAGTGTGATACCACACTTCATTCTTCCCAAAAAATTATCTGCAGACACTTTGCCAAGGTCAACAGTGTACCATTGTGTGTCATGGGTGGGGCATTGCCTGTAGCGAGTGGGACCACTTGGAAGCTGAGGTCAGCAATCAGGGTGTCTGTCAATGGTGCATTCGACAGCTCAATCAGGGGCTCAAGAATGTATCGCTTCTTCGGGAAATCCTAGCGAAACACGACCTTGTCACCATCCATGTCTCGATGCAGAAGCTTTTTGGAGACGTCCTTTAGGTCTGTTAACAGTTCTACACCATCGCTGTCTATGAAATGTAGTGGGAACGTCTTGGAGTCTGTTCCATACTGTAGGATGAACGACTTGCTATCGTTTTCCTTAATCGTGGCAGCATCAACGTCATACACGCCCAAGAGATCAGCTAGACTGGTAGAGTGAGCAAATATGGGCTCCATTGTATACAGGGGTGGGGGGGGGGGTTGTTACACGGAGCACATGGCTATGCCGATTGTTACTCCAAAATGGGTAGAATGTGATCAGACCATCTCTAGTTGGTAGATGTGTGGTTCAGTATCAGATAGAATGGGTTCTCTTCAAGGTAGCGCAGCATTCCACCACGTACATACATGCCAATGTGTTACATCCACCACTGGATAGTGCCTGCCACAGCTCACTGAATAAAGTAGGGTTAGACGTGATAGAATATCTGCCAGGAGCCACCAGCAAACTGTGGAAAGCGATCATCCCCACTATGGTCACCCATGCAAATCACCTGTTTGACAGCTCTACCATTAATCTATATGCCAGCATGGCTGGTCTGTCGGATGTTTAATTAAAGTTTACGCTGCTGTTACTCATCGACCTGTCTACATGACATGATGCAGGCTAAACAGATAGAGAACTTCCTAGTTTAGATTTACAGCTGGCAGCAGTTGAACTCATATGAACGGAATGCCAGAGTGGCACAGAAATATCTGGACATTGCTGAGATGCTGAACCGATAGAGGACTGCCCCTTCATGACCCACACACAGATAAAGGAGCTAAATGAGCAGGGGCTCGCAGAACAACAGTTCTACTGACAAGAAGGCGAGTGACTTCACCAAGTGAGCTTGTATGAACAGGTCGCCAGAGAGGCAAGGAGACGAAGAGACTACAACACGGTTACATAATATGAGAGCCTCATCCAGCAGGAGGGGTGGCCACAGTACGGCCAAACGCGTGTGATTTCTTGGATGATGAGTGTGATGAGTTCGTAGAAGTCATACAATTGGAAGAGGAGATGATGCTGGAGTATAAAAATGAGAAAGCCAGCCGACGGTGGGCGTACTACCAGGGGAACAAGGTGAAGTTCCAGGTGTCACAGCTGTGCAAGCTACTAACCACTGGCATTATGCCAGATGATGGGTATTTGAGAGAGGTAATGCCTCCACTCCAATAAGCTCATACTCTTTGCTCGTTTAGCTGAGATGAATCCCACGATGACTCATCGGCAGATCCTACTGGTGATGGCGAGATAGCACGAATGTAAGAGATACCATGGCCAAATCGGAGTGGCAAAAGCAACCTGAACTATATCCCACCTTAGCGCTGGATGAGGGTGGTACAGTCCATGGCTGGTGACTCTAACAGATTGACACCATCAGACAGAATCTTGTTCATGAGACAGAAAGGTACAGCAGAACATACAGGCGATATAAAACAGCCTACAAAAGTCTCACATGCCCAATGCCAGCCGGTGGGGTGATTAGAGCCAGTGCCGCTGTGGCAGATGTTGCCACCCACACCATAGGAGTGGGTGCTATCATCGCTATCCCGCTGGGTGCCGTGACCTTTGCCACAACTGTCTTGGCCACAAGCTTGGCGGTTGGACAGCGCCAGATCACCAGAAAGCTGGAGAAGCATGCTAAGTATGTGACATTGGCACAGAGCAGCCTACGGGCCATTGACGAATTGGTCAGTAAAGCTCTCGAGGACGGACAGATCAGTGATAAAGCATACAACCATGTGCTGAAGCTCTAAATCATGTACTGCACGGCGAAACCCAAAGTGCGCCAGCAATACCTCAAAGGTGCCAGTGGGCGGGTGGACATGGATGTGTTAAAATGATATGCTGCGGAGGGGCCGCATCACATATCTCTACAATGCCAAATAGTATGCAGCAGCAGTTTTAAGATGACTAATATAGATGGCCTTCCCGGTGAAGCTCACAACGATCTTGCAGAGCCGACTGCCCCTTCTGGGTACACTCTGGACTGGCAGACTACATAATCTGCTGGATGATGTTCCAGATCTGACACCAAGCTCCATTACGGTCAATGGGCGGTCCCGTATCAGCATCTCCATCAATCCACAACCACTGACTGACCTGAAAGTCACCATCAAGGATGCAAAGATGGCTCATACCTAGACTCACCTTGAACAGCGAGCTCACTTGGAATAGCGAGCTGTCAGAGTATCAGACGCAACTCGAGGTGCGTTTCATGCTCACCTGGGACAGCGAGCTCACCTGGTGGTGAGCCGGGCCTGGGGGGTTGGGGGTGGTGATCCTCTGGGCTCGGTCATGTAGTCCATCAAGGTGGGCCAGAGGCGTGGTCCATAGGCGTGATCCATAGGTGTGTGGTATATAGGTGTGTGGTCCAGAAGTGTGTGATCTATAGGGTGTGGTCCCAGACTCTCTGGCAGCTGGGTGCTCCGAAACTCTTTAGAAGCTAGGTGGTCCAAAAGTGGTCCGAAACTCTCATTATCTAACTACTAGTAAATATCCGAATAGTACCATTTGGGAATTCCCAACTCGACACACGGGAATTCCAGCTTTTTTCATTTTGTGCATAGATGTAACTGGCAATGTCTGTCTGTCTGTCTGTCTGTCTGTCTGTCTGTCTGTCTTTCTGTCGCGGTAGCTAAAAACCACTGTTTAATGTGACGCAAATTTAAACACACGCCACAAAGAAAGGACTTGCCAAAAGGATGTCTATACGAATTGTAGGCCTTTGATGAATTTGCAATTTAATAAGCATTTTTGTTGAATATCTTGAAACTCATTAATTTGAGTAGGAGTTGTCACTGCCAGTCAAATTAATTAGCTTCAAGCAGTTTATTTTAAAGTAACCTTGCAATTTAGATGCTGGGAATTCATGTTTCCAAATTTAATATCGATTCCAACACGCGTAAGATGTTTTCGTACCTGAGCTAAAAATGGGTATTGCATAGCCAGGAATGCCAGGTATGCCTCTATGTCATTGTTATTCTCGCCATCGTCGTCGTCGTCGGCGCCGCCGCCGCCGCCGCCGCCGCCGCCGCCGCCGCCGCCGTTGTCGTCCTCCTCGTTGTCGTCGTCGACGTCGTTGTCGTCGTCATCGGCGCCGCCGCCTCCATCACCGCCGCCCCTGCCACCACCACCACCACCACCACCCCTCCCCCACTAACAATTTGTTTAATCATAGTATATTATTTATTTCTGTTATCAAAAATGGTTTTCATCTTTCAATATCAGTATCGTCATCTTTACCATCATCATTATCATCGCCATCGCAATCGCCTTCGTTATCGCCATACGGTAGCTATCACCAACGTAAGTTAATTTTCCACTTTATCTGTTCACAGTTGAGAGGACGTGAAGGGCATACTCGATCTATGACAAGCATTTCAAGTCTGAGCCACGCTATAACCGTGATTTGGAAAGTGATGTTCAAAGCGAGTGCCGTACTTTGTAACCGTGATTTCGAAAGCAACGTCCATTATAAAATTATTGATAAAATCTCCATTCTGAATTAGCTGTGCACATGGTATCGACGTTATGTATGGAATATAATGTTCACATGGAATCAGCAGAGAAGGATAGGCCATAGTTTAATAGTTGGATCCACTTTCTAGTGATGCTCCGCCCATTTCCAGTTAATCTCCAACCACTTTGAACCCACAATGGGCCTTTCCAGTTTTAGCTATGTCCCACCCATTCTCTAGCTAAGCGCCACCCAGGCATCGATCGTGTTAGGATCGATCGATCCATAAACTCCCTGACTCAATTTCCAGAAAACTATACGTGTAAGCTGTTAAATATGTTGAAACTAATTTGACTGGGTGCTGTTACTGACTATACAACAGCGCCCAATCAAAGTAGTTTAAGAATATTCAACAGCGTGTTTACTAAGCAGTAAAGACATACAATTCGTACAACAACGCATAGTCGGTCACCAAATAAGCGTTCTTGACGCACTTATCTACGACATTCATGACGTCATTATTATGACGTCATCCAGCACACCACGTAGTTGATTATGACGTTATATGATGAAAGGATAAACTGAAAAGGTACATTGAATCGATTTTAGTACCAGAATCTCAATTTCAAAGTAACTATAGCCTACAGGTAAACTGTTTAATAGTTTGAAACTAATTTGGCTGTGGGCTATTGCTGCCTATCGCAACAACTTCTCCCAGTCAAATTAGTTTCAAAACTCATCTGTATTTATTATATTGTAAATTGGTAGTTCAATAAGTCAGGCGATTGCAAGACCTCAATCTTTTGGCCACAATAGCAAGTGCCCGTTCCATACTAAGCGCCCTGTCAGCAGGGTTTACACATAGTCCTTTCTATAGCGGATACCTGCTTTTGGGACCATAACCACGTGCTTTAAATAATCAGGGTCTAGTGGCCCCATAATCCAGCTGTCATGATACATAGCTTGTATTGAACAACCACCTGCCATTAGAGACAAGCTTTTAATGGCCCGCATCGCATCCGTTACAGAGGGTGTTGTTGTGTCCAGTTCGATCTAACCATCCTTTTCTGGTATCTCGAAGTCAAACAACTCTTCATCAATACGAGGCTAAGGAATAAAAACTAATGGATAGCAAATAATCAAATAAACAAGATGTGTGTATTTATTCACTTATCACGTGATAAGGCAATCCAGTGATAAAACAATCACGTGATAAGATAATCACGTAGTAAGAAAACCACGTGGTTTAGTACTCCGGAGCGCCTACATTCATCATAAATATGATAGCGGAACCGGAAATGAGTGTCACCGCAATGTATGGCGACATGGTTACATCTAGCGATGGTTACTATAGTGATGAGTTTATTAACATGAGTGACGTCACTGAGGTGGTTTTTCCAAATACAACTTTCAATGTTTCGCTTGATTCTGTGGGGAATCTAGGAATGTATGAATTCTTCAGGGTAAGTAGGCCTAGTCACGTGATTCTTCCTTTGAATAACCACCTAACACGTTTAATTTGTAACGCCGAACTCGAAAATTCATTTAGAATTTAATAGATTGCCTGTTGAATATTTTGAAAGGAATTTGACTGGAAACTGTTGCGGCCTATGGCAGTAACAGTTTCCTGTCAAATTAAGTTCAAAATATTCAATAGGTTGCCTGTATTTTACCCTGAAATCGAGGGCCAATGAGTTCGAAGGGTTGTGCTGATCATTGTACGTTTCTATAACCAATGTGTCATAACTAATGCAAAATGTGGCTGTAGGTAAGCATATGTGTGTTGAAATTCTTGACTAATTGATGAATCAAGTTTCTTAGTCAATCATATGTCGTCATAATCAACTCCGTCACATGCAGGTTGACGTCATAATCAACTACGCATGAATGGCGCTTAATAGTCCGTCAAGTTGTACGAATAGTTTGTTTTTACTATTTAATAAATATTATATTGAATATTTAGAAACTAATTCGTCTGGACGGCTATGGCAGCCACAGCACCGAGTCGAATTAGTTTCAAAATATTCAACAGCATACCTGTATAGTCTTCTAGAAAATGAGATTCAGAGAGTGCAGGGAATCGATTGATCCCAACACGGGCAAAGCGTTATTAAATAGTAAATCCCTCATAGATATACAGATATAGATATTTGTACACTTGAGGCACATTTCAATGTTTATGACGGAACGAGATACAGTCACTATGTATTGTGACTTCAGCCTACATGTTACGTATTTGAGCATGACGTCAAATACTTCTGTGGCAGATCGAATCCTTCCATTGGATAGTACACTTGAGTGAGAACCTGAATGCTTGAACTGATAAAAACCACCCTATCCAAATTTCGGATCACTATATGGCATCTGTGCGGTTCTTGTATTTCGTCGAGAGTATTTGTGTTAGTGCCTCAATATGTTTCTAAATCACTGGCTGCCTATTCATCACGACAGAACTTTCCTCCACAGATTTCTGGCAATTCTAGCAGGTAATTGGCACCCATTAACCTCTTAATTAAGCAGGCAAATTAAGGGTTAAATGTATCAACGACATGGCAGAGCTCGCTGCTACAGAAATGTGCGCCATTGTGCTTCGTTAAGCGCGCAATTTAACCATGTAACTATACAACAGAGATTTGGGCTCATGGGTCCATTCACATCGTTCCAATTACGTTAAAGACATCGGACCATAACACAACGAGGAAACGTTGTCCAGTACAAATTGCTTCATGAATAAACACTTTGTCTGAAAAGTCCATTTTCATGTAGGGTGATGTAAGAAATAGCCCAGTTAACCACCTTATAATGAAGAACAACGAAATCTATCGATAGATTTGCTTGAAGGAAATTACTCAAATAAATCTAAGAAAGTGTTTTATATTCAATAATCCAAAAATAGACCAGAACATTTATATTCACGTTTTTCAACAGAGATTTATAAACTTTCCTTTATTTAGTCCACATTTTCCATTCTTAACAGCAACATGTTTAAGAAATATTGCTCTCGAAACAAGAAGTACATTCCTTATAAACCAAGCACGTGATCCAGGGACACGGCCATGGATAAGGATGCAACGCCATTAGCCCTTTAATGGGCAAGGTGGCTAAAGCTAACCACTAGAGTGGTTTTCAGAAATGCCCATTTGCAGGCCAAGAGTAAGTGTATTTCTGAAAACTTCCCACTTGAATGATTGGATCGATAACCTGGCCAGTCATTCCAGTGGTAATTTAAGCAAAAATAGGTACCTATTGACCTACAAACTAGCTTGAAAATAAGTGCCCGACACCTGACCTTGACAGGCAAAAAAACAAGCAAATGTCAAACACCGACGCTCCAGTACCTGGCATTCATAGTCACAATCAATGTGTAGTACAATCATTATGAGCTAGGTTTGCCTATTTCTGAATGTCTGGTACAAGGTAGTTGGTGCCAGACAATGTGGCAGACACCATTGAAATAGTTATTTTCAGGCTTGCCTGCTAATGGGCATTCACCCAACACAAAAGTCAATTTTCTTGGCAAATATTGATTATTATGAGTTAATTGATTGATGTGAAGATTAGCAACACGGTATAGTCAAGATGACTCACTGGTCTGGATAATCTTTACATCAATCATTTATTGAAATGGAGGAATCCAGTCTTAGTCATGCCCCGCTCATCTTCAGCTAAGCTCCACCCACACCTCGCCCATCCCTGAACTCCCTGTCTATCGATTTCCAGAAAACGATACAGGTAAGCTGTTGAATATTTTGAAACTAATTTGACTGTCAAATTGCTTTCAAAATAGTCAACAGCATGTTTATTAAATAGTAATAATTAACTACGTGATGTAGGCTGACGTCATAATCAATTGCGCCATGAATGACGTAGCTAAGTTCGCCACGAACGCTTAATTGATGACGGACTAAACATTGTTGTACGAATTGTGTGTCTGTATTATTTAATAAACATGCTGTTGAATATTTAAAAACCAATTTAACTAGGCGCTGATGTTGCCATACACGGTCAAATTAATTTCAAAATATTCAACAACTTACCTGTATAGTTTCCTGGAAGTTGATATTCAGAGAGTGCAGGTATCGATCGATCCCAACAAGGCAGAGCGTGGGTGGGGCTTAGCTCGAGACGGGCGGGGCATAGCTAAAACTGGATTCCTCAATTGTTGTGCGAATAGTGTTCATAGTAATGGCATTGTAGAACAGATGCTCACTAGCAATTAGGCATTTAAGTGGTCAGATTTTTTTAGAGAAACACAACTTTAATAATCAGTGGCGTAGCCAGGTTTTCACGTCAGGAGGAGCGAGGTCTAAAAAGGCCCCACCACACTTGAGCGAGGCCTGAAAAGGCGCCATCCTGCATACCAATTAGGCATCGGAATTTGCTTAAATTTCTGTAATTAAGAGAAAATAGCATCCCAGCGTCGCCAATTATTTTATTCTACCGAGAAAGTAGCGTGTATTCTACTATTCTTTGTCTTGATGTAGCGTAATTAAAACAAAAAGTCTCAACATAGCGATGAACAAGCATGACAAGAAGACATTAACAACGTTGTAAATTCAAATATTTCTAATTAACTTGTTAAAGGTGGCTTGGGAGTTGGGACGTCTAGAAACTTGTATGTGTTACGGACTTGATTTAGGCGCCACATTTTGGAAGATTGGTACGGGGGAGCGAGCGTTCCCCCTGCTCCCCCATGGCTACGCTACTGTTTATAACACCAAATAAAGACAAACAGATTTAGTTTAAATTATTATTATTATTATTATTATTATTATTATTATTATTATTATTATTATTATTATTATTATTATTATTCGCAGACCGAGCAGCTGGTTTTCCTTTCTATATTGTTTGTGTTTATCGTGGTTGGAAACTCGTCTGTTCTCGTCGCCATTTGTTTGTCTAACAAGCGGAAGTCCCGGATGAACTATTTCATCATGCATCTTGCCATTGCCGGTAAGTAGCATTACTACAACACATCCGTATCTCGCGAGATCTCCTTCGATACGAGATCGAGAAAAGAATCTCGTATGTATTGAGTAGCCATTGGCGTAGTGATTTCCGGGAGCTACTCTCGTCATACCAGACAATATTACTTCAAGTAAACCGAGATGATATAAAGCCTATAGTAGTTAGCAGAAAAATAGTCCCTCTTAATTCGTCGTAAAATTCAAATCTGTCGCACACAAAATGAGGCCAAGAATTTGCTGTAGATGTTGATATCACACGAACCCCTAGAAAAATCGATACGAGTCGATTTTAATGTCTGTATCAAGCTAGTGATACAGTGGTTAAGATAATACCAAATTCGACACGATCCACACCGTTTGTTTTACAGTCCGCTACGGAGACAGGTTGAGTCCCGGTCTGCCTGGTCTCCGAAGTGGAGTCTGCGTAACAGTCTAGTCTTTGTGATGACGTAATAAGATCGCCGGTCATTACATTACAGGTATATTCTGGAAGAAGCCACGCCTCTATTTTAGACTGGCACAGTTAAAAAACGGGACCAGTTTGGGACTGAAAACTGCCCTGCTATCTGTGGTGGAGCGGACATAATGGAGAAATCCAGCTTTAGCTATTTCCCGCCCTATGGCAGCAACAACGGCCAGTGAAATTAGTTTCAAAATATTAAACGGCATGATTATTAAATAGTAAAGACACAGTTCGTACAACAGCAGTCCGTCATCAATTAAGCATTCGTGAAGAACTTATCTGCGTCATTCATGACGTAATTGATTATGATGTCATCCTACAAGTCATGTAGTGGATTATGACATCATATGGTTGATGGATATACTGGACTCCACCACTGGGAGTGTGTGTTTAATGAAGCGTATCCCTCCAACCATTGGGGTAGGATGGTGTGCGTGCGTGCGTGCGTGCGTGCGTGCGTGCGTGCGTGCGTGCGTGCGTGCGTGCGTGCGTGCGTGGGTGGGTGGGTGGGTGGGTGGGTGGGTGGGTGTGTGTGTGTGTGTGTGTGTTGTCCGGCGTCCTCGCTTGAGAAATTCTGAAATCTAACTGTCTCAGAGGACATCTCAGGCATTTCTGGAGGTTAATATAGACTCTCAGTTGACTAAAATTATTCTATTATTCTAACGTTGAGAACATTGTATAGTTGAGAAGGAAGACGGTTTCTTAATGCAAGTCATGCGCCATAAGGACTGTGTTAACGCTTCTTTAAAACACATTGTCTCAATTCACCTTTCCAGAGTATTCATCTATAAATCTGACGTCATATGACGTCATAATCAGCTAAGCGGCGTGTAAGATGATGTCATAATCTTTACGTCATAAATGATTCTATATGGCCCGTCTTTAGCTCTTAATAGTCCGACGCGTTGTACGAATTGTATGTCTTTACTATATAATAAACATTCTGTTGAATATTTTGAAACTAATTTGACCGAGCACTCGCAGCATGGCCAGCAACAGTACCCAGTCAAATTAGTGTCAAAATATTCAACGGCTTACCTGTATAGTTGTTTTGAATTTGAGATTTAGGGAGTGCAGCGACAGATTTATCCCGACATAGGCAAAGTGTGGGTGAAGCTTAGCTTGAGACGGCGGGGCATAGCTAGTACTGTTTTCTTCCATTGGATTGTCATAAAGATAATAGATTGATCCATGTCTATATATGCCCCGCCCATTTCTAGTTAAGATCCGCCCACTTCTTTACGTGTGTTGGAATCAATTTATATACATTGAAACCTGAATTCCTAGATTAATTTCAAAATATTCAACAGCTTATCTGTATAGTCACCTTGAATTTGGGATTGTGGGAATTTATATTTCAAATCGCTAAAATCGATTCTATCACCCGGAAAAAGTGGGCTGAGCTTAGTTAGAAATGTGCGGAACATTCAATTCAATCTCGTACAATCTCACACAGATAACGGGAATGTAGATAATCGTGTTCGTATTGCGCCCAATCCAATAATTCGTCAATACCGGTCTCGCCCACTCTGTTCGTTATTCTTCCTTCGTCCCAATCTAATCTCAGTAAATGTCTAATAGGTTTACATCTTGACAATATACTATGGACACAGTGACAAATATAACATGAATTTTCTTTGCGATTCAGATTTCCCCCGGACCTTTATTCAATTACCTAGTGAGTGACACGACATTAGCAGCAGTCTGTATTTTGATTAAACAAGAACAGCGCCGAGAAGCGCCCCTAGAAACAAACACACGGTAATCGCACTTATAGTCCCCTGATAACGTGGATTACGAAGCCGATACTGGACCAACACCGGGCTGTATTGACGGGCCGTAGTGGTTCGGTATTGGCCCAATACCGGGCCCAGTAAGACCTGTATATAATGGACACTTTATATTATTCCGATAGATGCTGAAGGTCGGTAAGATGTTTTGAGGTCGGTAAGATGTTTTGACACCCACCTGCAGGATAATTAGAGTCATACATGATACACTACAGCTTAGACATTACTTACCACGCTTCCAAAACAAAATAAAACGTACTGTTGACTATTTTGAACATAATTAGATTGAAAGACATTGCTGCCTAAGGCAGCAATGTCTTCCAATCTAATTATGTTCAAAATAGTCGACAGTACATTTCTTATGGTTAACATGTTTCTGTTTTTATTTTGGGAAATATTTTAAGTTATTTCTGAGCTGTACCGCAGATGAACAGAGGAAAGCCAATGACTAAACCTGAATGTCGTCGTGGATAAAGGCCTGAAGCTTATTATAAGTTTATGAACATAATGATATTAGTGGGAGGCAGCGAACACTCTAGTCACGTAGGTGTTTTAACCCAGTCTCACCCGCCAATCATCTCACAATATATCGGTATATGTACATGCAACCTTCACAAGAGAATGAAGGGATACGACGCTAATGCGGTCTTTCTCAAGTAAATTCTAAGGCATTTGACCCAAGCCCCTAGAATATTCCCTACATCCTCATCAGTGTTGTGAAGACAAGAAGCAGTGTTGTTAGAAGTTCCATAATGATAGGGATGAAGGCAACTTTCGATGTGTCCTGGCCAGAATCTTCAGCTATAAAGCGACCTGGAATATGCTTCAAGAGAAACACCACGTTGCATACATAGATACCGAATGAGTAAATGGTGCTACAGGGGACTTAGTTTGTGTCTTACTGTCAAATACGTTGACCAGATCTCTCTCCCCACCCCTATCCCACCCCGCTTCATTCAGAGGTATCGCGGGAACTATGGCAGCAACAGCGCCCTGGCAAATTAGTTTCAAAATATTCAACAGAATGTTTATTAAATGGTAAAGACATACATTTCTTACAACTTAACGGATTGTTAAGTGTTTATGACGGACTACATCGCGTCATTCATGACGTAATTGAGTATGATGTCACCATACATGTGAAGTAACTGATTATGACGTCATATGGTTGATCGATATACTGGATTCCGCCATTGATGGACCCGGTCTGTCACTTAATCATATGACGTCATAATCAATTACGTCAGATGTATGCTGACGTCAATTAAAATGTGTAATTCATGACATATTTAGGTCCACCATGCACATTGAATGGTCCGTCAAGTGTGACATCACTCTACATGTTAGGTAACGTAATTGATTATGAGGTTAAATATTTGAGTGACAGATCGTAGGCTATCCATCCATTAGGATGGATGTCTTGTCACGAGAATTTCTAATCAATCAGCTCTGTGGTATAGTTTTGCCATCAATCAGAATGTTTTGCCGTTATGAAACATGAATCTGTGATCAAAACCATCAGAATAGACCTTTCCCCTCTATCCATCCATCATATGGCGGCATAATTAACTACGTCATTATCACGTCATGAATGACGTAGATAAGTACGTCACGAACGCATATTTGAAGACGGACTATGCGTTGTTGTACCAATTGTATGTCTTTACTATTTAATAAAGATTCTGTTGAATATTTTGAAACTAATTTAACAGGCCGCTGTTGCTGCCCTAGGCAGCAACATCACCCAGTCAAATTAGTTTCAAAATAATTAACAGCTTATCTGTATATTTTTCTGGAAATTGATAATCAGGGATCGATCCCAAGACGAGCGAGGTGTGGGTGGAGCTTAACTAGAGGTGGGCGGGGCTTAGCAAAAAATGGAAAGGTCCATTAGTCTAGATATTTATATTAATTATTCCCAGATTTTATGTTAGTGAGGATGGGATAAAAATGACAAACTTTAATGAGATTCATTCCATTCTGCAATTTTCATTAAAAATCCGTTAAATTGACCCATACTTTCTCCGCTCCTAAAAAATTCTACAACTGTCAATATTTGTTTCCATAATGCTGTTTCCAATACGATGCCACCTGTAGTTGGTCGTCCAAATATTGATTTCTGCTGCCTTAATATCAAAGTCGCTGCTATTCTCTCAGATCAATCAAATAAAATATTGACATATATTAGACGATTTCACAGCCGATTGAATTTTCGCACGCGCATACGTACATGTTCATGCACGCACGCACACGCTCGCACACACCAAAATAATTGCTTCACCAGACTACATCTTGGAAGCTTCAAATAAGAAGGTGCCTTTCATCACACAACACTTTCGCGTCTGAAACTCCCACGCGACTTCTGCTGTATGGAAATCTGGGTTAAAAAGACCTTTCAAAATAAGATCGATTGGCACAAATAAAAAGGAATTGTGCATCCAGCCTGATCTTAAATCAGAATCTAATCTTCCTGCACGCATGGTGCACGTATAATCCGTTGAATGCTAAAGATCCTATTTGACAAATTAAATTTCAATATCGATTCTTGCTCTAACTGTGTTAGAGGACTTGGTGTTGATTAATAAGCTGTCTGGTCATGGTGACATCTCCTGGAGGAGAGCCTGATAACGCAGATTACTGGGCCGATACTGGGCCGATACTTAAAGTATCGGCACGGTATCGGCCCAGCATCGGCCCAATAAGCCGCGTTATCTGGGGAGTGTACAATTCTATTACAATCAAAGTTAGGCTATGCAAATATGGGTATGTTTGAGTGGGGGGGGGGTGACTATAGCTAATTGAGTGAGCCATTTCTACCGATGACACGCCCATTTCTCGCTAAGCTCCGCCCATTGTTTACGTGTTTTGAAATCAAAGAATTCTCAGGTAATCTTTTTAATATTTGAGACTAATTTCACTGATCGTTGTTACTGTCTATGGCAGCAACAGCACCCAGTCAACTTAGTCTAAAAATATTCAACAGAATATTTACTAAATAGTAAATCAATCAAAGACCTACAATTCGTACATTTGATGGACTTTTCAATGTTCATGACTGAGCTAAATCCGTCACTATGTATTGTAACATCAGGCTACAACTGACGTAATTGAGTATGACGTCAGACACGTGAGTGACAGATAGAATCCCTAAATTATACGCGATTATTTGTCAGTTGAACCAAGGGCGGTTCCATTTCATGTTTAAAGCTGTGTGGCATGACAATCCCAGTCATATAATAGTATCTGATCTGTCACTCAACTATCTAAATTACGTCACATGTATGATGACATTACAAAACATCGTGATGCATCTATCGCCGTCCTGATCATTGAAAGGTCCGCCAAGTGTACGAACTCTATGTCTTTACTATTTAGTAAACATTCTGTTGAATATTTTGAAACTAATTTGACAGCACCCAGTCAAGTTAGTCTCAAAATATCCATCAGTTTACCTGTATGATTACCTTGAATATGGGAGTCTGAGAATTCAGGGTTCAAAGGATATATAAGTATATCCCAACACACGTAAACAGTAGGCGGAGCTTATTTAGAAACGGGTGGAGCTTAGCTAGAAATGGGCGCCTGTATTATCTGTCGATGATCAATGTGTTTTTGATGAAACGTGGTCACATCAATCGTCTGCTAATCACTCACTAATCACTTCTCAACACTGGATGTCATATAGGGTGAAGAGTGCACGGACAGTTCACACGGTCTGGACGAAAGCGTGTAAGGGCC